>CM047875.1:3713142-3747115 GCA_026212405.1 Petrea volubilis
ATCTTTTGCGGATATGTTTTGAGGATATTTGTGTATATTTCGCGGATATTGTTGAATTTTGGCGGATATTGGTGTATATTTTGTGAATATTAGTGTTATTTGAATTGGAAAATTTGCAAATTGAAACAATTGAAATTCATATTACAGGTCAGGTTTGTGATCAAAAATACATTTACAAAAATCTGTGGTTTAAAATTTGTGATCGATTTTTCGGTCACAAAATACTATATAAATAGTGACCGAAATTTCTCACCGTTCCTTTACAATTTATGACCGAAAAATCGGTCACTATTTTTTTTCCATACTAGTGACCGAATTTTCGGTCACTATTATTTTTTAAAATGACTCAAGTTCAGTCACAAAGACGATCACTATTTTCTTGAAATTGTGACCGAAAATTTGGTCACTATTATTTTCTACTGTCACTACAATTTCGGTCACAAAGTCGGTCACTAATACTTGGTTCTGTGACCGAAAATTCGGTCACTATTAATTTAATCTGTGACCGACATTTCAGTCACTATTATTTTCTGTTGTGACTAAAATGTCGGTCACAAATTCGGTCACTATTCGACGAGTCTGTGATCGAAAATTCGGTCACTATTTATTTTTTTTTGTGACTAATAGTTCAGTCACAAAGTCAGTCACAAAATAGTCAGTCACAGATTCGGTCACAAAAAATTGTGACGAAGGTTTTCATGGCCGATGTTTTCGGTCACAGATCTGTTTTTGTGATCGATTTTAGCCAAAATCGGTCACTAAAAACAGTTTTTTTAGTAGTGTTAGAAAACAACTTTTATAAGCATTTTTGGACAACATTAAAAATCCTTCGTAACTATTGGATTATAGTAATGGTTGACTTGTGCGACAACCTTATTCGCTAAATGATTGTACCATAACCATCACCGTATACGAAATGACATTCTTCTATTACAATTGGTTACGGTGGTTGAATGAAGATTACTAGTGGTGGGAAAATTTCTTGTATACATGGACCGAATATATGAATTTGATGATGCAAACTTAATCACATTTTATATATTATAATATATAAACATGGTTTGCCGGAATGCCGCGATAACGGTCGGAATGAAACCGGAACGCTGACCTCCGTTACGTTGTTCTGGTATTTGTCGTAGCGAAGGTGTCGCGGCATTATAATGCCTGTTCTATCGTGTTTTTGCATCGTCGCGGCAACGGAACGGCCGGAACAGAACGTTGTACACTTGGAACGGTTAGAAAATTGATACACAAGATATGGTCGGACCTGATTGTTGAATAGAAAGGAACAAAAGAAAAGATTAGCACTTAACTAACCATGGAAACGAACAAAAGAAAAGGGACTAAGAGATATTTTGATAAAGATGTAAGGGGTACACTTATTGTAGCTTGCGATATTAAAATGTGCGGAACGGGCAATGTTGCAACAGAACTAGAATAGTAGCCTCCATTCCATTCCTCGTAACCGTTTCGGCGAATCATGTCTGCAACAGTTAACTCAAATAATTTTAGGTCAGAGTATGTCTTTTTAGTTAATATGTCTCATGTAGTATAATTTAGTGTTTTGGCTTTTTTTTTTGTTTTGTTTTTTGCATCATGAAGAGGAGATATGGATATTGTTGAGTGTTTTAGATGGATTTTTGGCTTCTTTAAGCAAACAATAGATGGTTATAATGAAATACTTCTAAAGGTAAAGGCTAATTCGGAGGTCTGTGAAATTCTATTTGGAATTAAAGGTGATTCTTTATTCAAGTCTAAGGCTTGGACTTTTTCATGTAAAACACGCATACCACTATTTCTCCGATACTGCAAGCTTTCTCTTGTTGATGGGAAATGGTAAAAGAAGTGTAAGAAGGTGGACCTCAAGGATATAGGGTATGTTTCTTTTATCAATTGTTGTGGTGGATTAGTCTTGTTAGAATCATTTGATCAGTGTTCGGTATTTGATCCTCTATCACAACAAAGAATCATTATGATAAATCTCCGAGCCCCTACTTGGGGAGCTCCTCCATCGTTCCGTCCATGTGCTCTTTTCTACCATCCTTTGGCGAAAGAATATAGGAAGAAAGATAAAACTTGCTATGAATATCAGCTTTACCTATTTCGATCTAATGTGTGGAGTAGAACCTATAATCCAAATTTTGTTTGCAGGCCTCGTGAAGAATTCATCAATACTAATCTAGCAATCGTTGATGAATGTCTTCATTGGTATATAGGTAGAATCGGACTCGAAGTCACGATTACTAATCAATCAATTGCAAATAAAGAGATAAATTACATTAGATAAATGTACATACATGTGTTGAAATTAAAGTATTTGAGTTGTACCATCCCAAAATTAAATAAATCAACATCTTATAGTGAATACCTAGTTACTTAAGTGCACTTTTGCGCTTCAACTTTTTAGACCCTTTTCGAATCTTAAAATATTGAATTGTTAAGTCCTACATTAAGTTCTAGGCAAGTAGAACCTCAGGGGTAGTTTTTGTCTACTTTGACTTAATCGTTTTACAGATAGAAGTTTTAGGCACAAAATATTTTTCACTTCGAATCATCAAGACTTCAACTTGTGTGTTCTTGCAAACTGGTACGCCAGTACTAAACGCACGAAACTCACTTTGACTTCATTGTTTTTTATTGAACTCAGTGACTTCGAATTCTGAGCAACCACGTCGGCAAGAAGTGCTAAAATTTATGCAAACATATCTCTTTGGCATGCCCAGTGGGACTTCTGATTTTTTTTGTAAGACCAATCGAAGTGCCAATTCTTTGATCAATCCACGATTGTGCCAAAATTTATGCAAACAGAAATATTTTGGCAAATATTTTGCAATGAGATAAGAAAACTCAATTATGTCATCGGAATCAAAAATTCCATAATGAGTTTTTCATTACCAAAATATGTAAGAATGTTAGATGTAGTAGAGTGGTTACAAGAGAATGATGTCTCATATGCCACTACAACCAAAGTCCCCCTAGTTATGGTGATGATTTTAATGTTGTCCAAGATATCACAGAAAGAAACTATGTAACAATTCAAAATTTGAGATTTATCCGAAAATTTAATGAACATATTGTATCCATGATTGTGGGCTCTCGGACCATGGTTTTGAAGGGAGCCAATACATTTGGACAAACAAAAGATGTATGAGAAAGATTTGATAGGGCTCTAGTGTCATTAGAATTGATTAGTAATACTTTTTCTTTCTTTGAATCTTTTATGGGCTTGTCTAGTATTAGGTAGGGGAAGGAAAAATTGAACATTAGATACCCTATTTTATTAGAGTACATGCTACTCGGTGCTGTTTCTTCTTCACGTATTTTTTAACATCGGGGTGCCCCTAGTCGACTAGTCATTGAATCTCTTTCTTGAGTGCAAAGCACCTCTCCGTGTTGTGGTTTACCACGTGCTTATAAAAGGTGTAATATTTGTTCCCTCTTGGGGCCCTATCTTTGTCCTGAATCTTCTTCGGCCTCTTGAAAATGGTGGGCTCATTAGCAAAGAGTGTGGCACGGATCTCTTGTCTCGACCACCAATGGGGTGAGATCAGAGCCCTTTTCGATCTTCTCTATTGACCTTTTTTCTTAAACCTCATGTCTTTTGCATTTATGCATTGCTAAGCGATGGACATGACCTTTTCCATGGTGGCCGGGCATTTTCTCTCAATATGGTTTGAGCAGGCTTGGTTGTATATGGCCCCCATGATTACATCGAGGAGGAAATCCATTTGCAAACTCTCCACCTTTAGCAACTCCGTGTTGAACCGGGTGAAGAAATCCCTTAGGGAATTGTTGTCCTTTTGTCTGATCTTGTGCAGATGGGAATGAGGCAATTTGGAGATCCACTTTGTGTGGAAGTGATTGACAAATTTCACACAAAGATTAGTAAATTATCTGATCAATCCCGAGGCCTATCGAATGTACCAGGCCAAGGCTACCCCTTGAAAGGTGGTGACTAGCAGTTTGGCCGCAAATTCATCGTCAGTCATGTGCACCTACATTGCAAGCTTAAACTGAATATGGTGTTCTTTGGGTTTGGATTCCCCATCATACCAAGAGAGATTAGTAGGCATCTTGCACCCTAGTCAGATGCGAGCTTTCTTGAGCTCATAGCAAAGGGGATCCGTGTAATCACCCACAAAAGGTTGCTGAGTGGACCCCTGCTCGAATCGAGCAGAGAGTTCATCGAGCCATCTATTGTGATCATCCATGTGGTGGGACAGTTCCTAGACTTCTTCCCAAGGTCTCCCGCCACGGTGGAACTCGCCAATCCTTCGTTGTATCTGTATTACCTGAAGTGAGATCTCGTCAAGGTCATTCGGCTGAGGCCTTGGCCCTGGGACCGAGGACACGACAACTGAAGACTCCACTACCTCCTCCATTAGGTGAGGACGTGCTCGGCGTGCTCTCCTAGGTTCTCTCGGCGGGGGAGGAGACAGATTCTGATTCCAAGGGTCATCCCACTTGGTATTGCCAAGGCGATCACCGCACAAGGGGCGAAATTGCTTTCGATGAGGGGCTTGCCCTCGAGGAAGCTTTTCATGTCATCGGTGTTGATTTTCAACAAACAAGGTAAGGTTAGGGGCTTCATGCCTGCAACTTTTGTGGAGCAACGTAGTTAGCTGCTTCGAGGTCACGACAGTAAGGTTTTTCCTGAGGTGGACAACTGGAACAGCCTCTGGCGGCTGAGATGGTAGTGGAGCATTGACATACTCCTCGTTGTGAAAAGGATTCACTGGGAGGGGGTTTTGAGGACCCCCTAGCTCAGTTGTGATTCATCGGGTGTTAACTATGTCTCACTTCACAAATTATAAAGCCCTTTTTTTAGTGCCAAAATGATGATGTCATCTCTTGGATTTGAGCAAAAGCCTTCAATCTGGTGAGAAGATGGGGTTTGCTAGATTGAACCATGATTTGCAAGGATGGAATACATATGAGCTAAGTCGGAAATGTCCCTGGCAAAGACCCTCCAACACTCAAGTTAGCAAAAGATTGAGAAGGAATCTAAGGTGAGGGAATGAATGATGTATGTAAGAAATTAGAGAATGTGCGCACCCTTATAAATAGTGATGATCTTTTATATATAGTAGTCGGTTGGAAGGGATGAAATTACGGCTAAGGTGGCCCTTTTCCAACGCTCCGTACAAGGAACATTCCACGGACACACAGTAGCGCAACCCTCGGGCACAACAACCTATCAGAGGCCGTTGGCATGGAATTTACTAGATTGATGTCTATCATGAAATGAGTTGCCGAAATATTTATCTGAAATGATGCATTTTTCAAGTGCCAATAACTGACTTATAGTAGGCAATTAATACTAATGATGATCCCTAGATTGACTTAGCAGTATTAATTTTAATTATATCAATTAATTAAGAAGAATATTGGATTGAAACTTAGATTTTGTTGATTTCCCACTTCAAAAGGTATAATATTTGGTGGTAACAATTTTTTTTTGAAGTTAATATAAAAATTATCAGAACAATTTATTTTGCAATTTATAATATCCATTAGGTGGTAATTATTTTTATTTTTAAAATTAATATCTAATATTGACTATTATTATTGTTAGTACGTGGTATATGTGTATAATGACAATTATATAAGAATAACCGTAAGAATTTGTTATAAGATCTCAACTATTATGATAATAATAATTTTACAAATGTGTCATTAATCATTAAATTAGTAATGACCACTTGTAATAAGTGACAATTTGATTTTCACGCTGTCACTAAATACGTTGCCAGAAACATATGATAATGGATAGGATTCTCTATTGGAAGATGGTGTTTAATTTTCCATTTTATAATTTACATTTATGTTATATGTCTAAAATTATTACCCTAATTGTAAATATCATCACAAAATCACGTACGTATCAAGACTCATATAGAAAGAAACCTTTGCCACGTGAGATTGTATTCAACAGTCATTATAGATTCATTGTATGGAATTACTAGAGTAATGTCTATAACGAAACTAGTTGCCGAGATATATATCTGAAATGATGCATTTTTCAAGTGCTAATAACTGACTTACAGTAGGTAATTAATACTAATGATGAAAATATAAGTGCAGCCACAATCCCCAAATTGAATTAGGGATATTACTTTGAATTATATCAATTAATGTACAAGAATTTTGGATTGAAACTTAGATTTTGAAAGGTATAATATTTGGTGCTAATAATTTGTTTTTAGAAGTTAATATAAAAAAACTATCAGAACAATTTATTTTACAATTTATAATATCAACTGGGTGGTAATTATTTTTAATTTTCAAATTAAGATCTAATATTGACTACTACCAGTATAAATACGGCATACATGTGTATAATGCCAATTAACAATTAAATAAGAGTGACCATAAGAACCCAACCATGATACGTTGGTTGCCTGTTCGAACCCAAATCTCCTCTCCAAGGAAACGTTTCCCACAAGGTAGGAAAATACTTCTTTAGGTATTGCCCATTAATAGGATCCCTAAATAATTCTTCATTAAAAGTTTCTAACAGGTAAGAACTACCACAGTTTGTGGCATACACCTTGTAAGGCCCTTCCCAACCGAGGCTCCACTTTTCAAGTCTTGTGTCTCTTTTCTCCAACGGGAAGATAACTTTCCACACCAACTCGTCTCGTCTAAAATTCTTGAACTTGACCTTGTTGTCATAGGCCTTGGCCACATCTTTCTTTTGAGCTTCTAGGTGATTAAGTGCTTGGGCCCTCACTTTGTCAAGATGATCTAACTCTATGCCTCTTGTGAAAGCTGACTCTACACTATCCTCTATGGGAAGCACCGTATCATGTCCATATGTTAGCTCGAATGTTGTGACCTCTGTGCTCTCCTTCTTGCTAGGGGTGATACAACCGTAACGCCTTGGAGAGGAGCAAGTGCTACACTCTTGGGTTATCTCCTCAATCATCTTGGAAATCAACCCATTCAAGGTTTTGTTAGTTAACTCTGCTTGTCCGTTGCCTTGGCCATAATATGGGGTAGAGTGCACTAGCTCGATGCCATACTCTTTGGCAAAGCTTGCATCTCACGTCCTATGAACATGGTCCCTCTATTTGTGACTATGGCTTGAGGGATGCCAAACCTATGGACCAAATGCTCCTTTATGAATCTTATTAGTGCATTGGCTGGTTCGCCTCAATGGTACCTCCCCAGCTCACTTCATAAAGTAGTTGATGGATGTAATTATGTGCATATGTTGCTTCAATGATGGGGATAAATGACCTCAATCCAGTGTATGGCCCAACAACAAAAAGGCCACCGCTTAATGATTAAGTTCATCTCTTCCGTAGGCACCTTTTGCAAAGGGCCATGTCTTTGACATTTCTCGTACCCTTTAGCCAAAGTATGGCAATACTGAGCCATTCTTGGCCAAAAGTAACCATACCTTTGAATAAGCCATGTTATTTTCTGTCCACTTTCGTGTCCTCCGCAGACTCCTTCATGAGCTTCCCTTAATACAAACAAATAAATTTATTCTAATTTTTCTAATGAAAGTTTTGCATAGACATAAAAATAAAATAAAACAAAAACAATAAAAAATATTAATCAAGAATCATGAAATTCTAAAAGTGTATATTTTTGTATATAATTTTAATATAGCAAGAAGGAAAGATATTTCTACTGAAAAAATATATACATAAAAAATATTTTGCTAATATAAAAGTTGTTGATGCAAATACCACATAATATATTTTTTGAGATATATCAACCCCCTACTTCTTACTCACATTTATGAAGAAGATATATATAACACACAACGTAAGAGCATAACTTTGCTATTAGAAAATTGTTATGATAGGGCAGACATAGTTCTTAACTTCTAAATAATTATAATAGAACCCCGCCCCCCCCCCTTCTACCATTTTAATTCAAACCATTACTACTTCCGACGTTAATTGAAGTCCAAAGTTATAACTAGACCTCCTTGATCTCCTCTTCAATTTGGAAGGCCTCGACAGGGAATGAGCGGGACAGCCCCGTCAGGCTCTTGAAGGTGATCTTCCCTATGGGTGGATCGTCGATGTAGATGTCGCCGATAGAGAGCCACATGAGGAGCTCCTTAGCTTTCACACCCGTCAGCTTCCTGATCCTCTTGGGCTCGATGTACGCTGTGACCTCGACTACGTACTGAACGGGCCGTCCGATCTTCTCGAACTTGTTCTCGGATTTTATCTTTTGTGTGAGCCACACGAACCCCGTATCCTTCACGTACCCGCAGTCCACGATGTCCTTTAGCAGTAGGAGCCCATTGGGCAGCTCCATTTCATTGAGAAAAGACTTGGATTTCTCCTTGCAAATAGCATCGCCGCTGTATATTTCTGATGCGCTCACCTTGATTTCGTCGGTTATTAGAGACATTTTTGGTATTTTCATTTTGGGCTGTTGATGATTTCAAATTATTTGATTGTTTTGAATGTGTTGAAGAATGTGTGGGAGGGGGAGTGGGTAATATAAGAGGGAGTTGAGGGATTTGCCCTTAGTTTATGTGTTTATTTCGAAAATGCCATTAGGCTTCTGTAGGCGCAAATACTTGCCTAAATTTTGGTGAGCTAATACCAGCAAAGGCTTCTTTCCATATGAGTCTTGATACTGACATTATTTTGTGATGATTTTTACGATTAAGGAAATAATTTTATACATATAACATAAATGTGAGTTATAGAATAGGACATAAAACACCATCTTCCTATAGAGAATCCTATCCATTATTATGTCCATGGCAATGTATTTTGTTGCAACTTGAAAATCGAATTGTCACTGATTACATGTGGTCATTACTACTTTAATGATTAATGACACATTTGTAATAATAATAATAATAATAATAATAATAATAATAATAATAATAATAATAATAGTTGAGATCTTATAACAAATTCTTATGGTTACTCTTATTTAATTGTGAATTGTCATTATACACATGTACGCTGTATTAATACTGGTAGTAGTCAATATTAGATCTTAATTTGAAAAATAAAAATAATTACCACCCAGTTGATATTTTAAATTGTAAAATAAATTGTTCTGATAATTTTTATATTAACTTCTAAAAACAAATTATTAGCACCTAATATTATACCTTTCGAAGTAGGAAATTGTCAAAATCTAAGTTTCAATCCAAAATTCTTGTACATTAATTGATATAATTGAAAGTAATATCTCTAATTCAATTTGGGGATTATGGCTGCACTTCTATTTTCATCATTAGTATTAACAACCTACTGTAAATCAGTTATTAGCACTTGAAAAATGCATCATTTCAGATAAATATCTCGGCAACTCATTTCGTTATAGACATTACTCTAGTAATTCCATACAATGAATCTATAATGACTGTTGAATACCGAGAGATTTCTGAGAAATTCCGTATAGACATCATTTCATTATAGACATTACCTCAGAAAGGTTTTTTTTTATGGAGAAATTTCTGAGGGATTGACTACGGAAATTGTCGTAGGGAGTTTTCCCTCGGTAAGAATTTTACCGTGGGATTACCAAGGTATTTTTCTCTAGGTAATCTTTTTAATAATTGTAGTAAGGGATTAATGAGGGAATATTCTCTCGATAAGCTTTTTTAATAATTGTAGTAAGGGATTAGTGAGGAAAATTCTGTGGAAATTTTTTTTTCTCAAACACGTCCAGCTTTGCAAGATACTCAATTTTTTCTCTCCTCTCATTACTCAGATTTATTCTCTCTTTTCTCAAACACGCCCAGCTTTGCAAGATACTCAAATTTTTTTAAATTGATTTTTTTTAAAATTTTGTCCTTCTCTCTCACAACATCTCTGAGGTGTCAACTCTCAAGGCAGCCCCCTCCTCTCTCTCTCTCTCTCTCTCTCTCTCTCTCTCTCTCTATGGGTGTGTGCGTGTGCAATCCTCTTGTTTGTTCAACCTTGAAAAAAAAAAGAACCCTAACTAATCGTTCGAGTTCCACATTGTCATCCGACGCCACTGCCCGTTCGACGCTGTCATGTTGCTGCCCGTCCGACATGTCGCCCCCTCCAAGGTATGTGAAATATTTGGGTTTTGTATTTTTTGTTATATATTACAAGAACAAGTTATATTTTTCATACTTTTTCTTTTAATATATATAGATTTGAAAGAAAATAAAGATTGGTTGTGGGCACGGAAGATCTTTGGTCGGTTGAATTTGCCATTGTATTCTATATTCTTTGGTCATGTGGTTTTGTCAGGTATATGATATAGACTGTATGTTGTTCGCTGTGTTCGTAATTGAAATTTTGAATTTCGTTGCAAATTCTAAATTCTATATGTAAATACATATGTAGATGTTATATTTGTTGTAAGGGTGTAAACGGATGTTAAACAGATCGAATATGTTGTTTCCATATCCTTATCTATTTAATTTATATATATATATATATATATATATACAGACACACATATACATAAGTATCATATTTTTTTATTAATATCACCTAAAGTTCACATAAGTTTATTTATTTATTATTTTTACATCTTTGCAAGTTATAAAGACAGGATATCCATTAAAAATCCATGTGTTTTATTTAAATCAACGCTTTATTATTTATCTTTCGCATAATATGAACTGTTTATTTTTATTTCTATATATCTTATAATATATGAAATATAATGCATGTGATTATTAAAAATTAATATAATCTTTTAAAACTATTAACAACAATTGAATTTTACAAAATTATAGAACTAAATTACAAATAATTGGATATATAAATAGATATGTATTTGGAGCGGATATTAAACGGATCGAATATCTACTAACCATATATGTATCCATTTATAATCAAATATCTATAATTGAATACGGATAATATCCGCTTTAAATGGATATGAATATTTCGCCTTATAAATGAATACGGATGCAAAAGGTAATCGGATTTTCAGTTATCCATTTATAGCCCTAATTTGTTATTTAAAACAATATAAATAATAGTTTACAAATGTATATGGTATATTAATAAATTAAACTAAGAATATGTAATAAGTATAAAATAAAATAATATATTAATAAATTAAAATAAGAGTAATTAAATAAATATGTAATAAGTATACAACATAACAAAACATCCCACAACTTATTACGATAGCTTGGTGGTTGAAGGCTTGACAAACAAGCCTGGGGTCACGAGTTCAAATCCCCTTAATTGAAAAAAATTGCATATTTTGGGGATACTATTTCAGTAGTGATGGAGGTGGGGGCCCTGTGGGCAGCGACGGCAGTACCTACCGTGTTTCGGCGGTTCGACGGAACTTAATTGGGGCCGGGGTGGCAGTGGCGGAGAAAGCCTGGAGGGCGGTGATTGCGGCGGGCACCAGATTGTTCTGCAGGATTGCCTACGAAAAACCCACAGAAAAAATCTATGAAAATAGAAACTACTGACCGATTACCCACAGAAAACCTACAAAAAGAAAAATATCCAACCGTCATTACTACTGGAATAGTATTCCCAAAATATGCAAATTTTTGCAGTTGAAGGAATTTAAACTCGTGACCCAAGCTTGTTTTCGTAGAAAAATTTTATTGAGTACACCTCTAGGTTTTCCATAGGGATGCCGTAGGAGAGTTTGCTGTTGGTTTTCCATTGGTAATCCGTTAGTTAATCTTGGACGAATTTTCCATTAGCTTTTCGTTGGTCACTCCATAGGTAAGCTTACCAGTGACACTTTTTCTAATGGAATTCTTTCCGTAGGCTTTTCGTAGGAAAACATAAAAAATCAACGGAACCCGTAGGTTTTTTGTAAGAAAATTCCGTAGATTTTTCACTGTTTTCTTGTAGTATTCCCAAATTCTAAAAATAAAGATTATAAAATTTCAGTTGAATAAACATATTAAAGTAGCATATCCATCAATTTTGAAGGAAAAACGAGTAATACTATTGATGTATCCGTACGATGGCTACACGTGAATGCATTAAAAGAATTGTACGATCCTGCGAATATTGATGATTTTGGCTACAACTTCTCATTTATGCGCTCAACATGAATGTGGGATATCATTCAGTCGCATTGACATCCCATCCCAGAAATTGAGTCCTAGATGGAGTGAGGGATGGTGTGACTTTGTGACGTTACGAAGTGAATGCATTGAAAACCTCAAATCGAGCCAAATAGGCATAGCTACAAACACTCGCATAACAGTTTTCTACCTACTGAACTAAGCTAATATTGGCTCATTTGAGCTAACCCTCCGTTTGGTTCTAGGATTTTGGTAAGAAAAATAGGATAAAAAAAATTTTTTGTGCTTGAAATGATAGTACTTTATGCTTTCATTTTGATCCTTTCCATTTTCCTCTCACTTTTCCTCACCAAAAACCTTGTTCCAAACATAAAAGAATCAAAGAAGTGTAGACTTCTTGATTGAATTGTTGATTTGTTGAAGTGTTAACTTGTTGAAGTCTTGTGAATCCGACTCCCTTTTATAGACTTGAAGTTGCAACCATTTCTCCTTTATTCTTGGGCTAAATTACTTATTCAGTTTGATCATTCGAAATGGACGATGCTTCTTATTTTTTGGACATAACAATTATGCCATCTTATTCAAATTTTGAAATTTTCTGCATTATATGGTCAATATTTTGGCATCTTTAGTTATGTTATTATCTATTTTTAGCCATTTGTTATTTTATATTCTAACAACCCATAAAATTAAGGGTTTAATTTTGACTTTGTTTAGGTTCTTTCTTTGCCGATTGGGCCATGGGCTTTTATTTCGGTCTTAACCTTTAACTTAGGCCAACCTCGTATTGTGTCGGAGTGATATGGACCTATTTTCTTTCTTTCTAATATGGCCAGAATTGTTCCACTCCAAATTTAAACAAGACTTCAATTTTGGACCCAAACAAGTCCTAATGCATTCTTTCCAAGAAATCTTCGAGACTCCCTTGGCCTGTAGCATGGCCCTAACCCTCCAAGATAGAATCGAGTGTTAGATTCTTTCTTGATTGTAGATGACGGCTTAGGTAATGAAATTCAACACAAGATACGCTACAGATGGGGATGGCAATGGGGCAGGTCTGGGCAAACCCAGGACCCACCCCACCGGGGAATTTCTCGACCCGGGCTCGGACCTATTGGGTCCGTGTTGGACCCAATAGACCCTATTTAATTTTAAAAATAATTTAAAAAATTATTTTTTTTTAAGAAAATTGATATTATTACAACTTCTTAAACATGAAGAAAAAAATAGTATTAACAAAGTACCCATTATTTATAATTTTTATGAACATATTTTAATTTTTAAAAAATTAAACATTGTTATCACATATTTATTTGCACACATTTTGAAATCATAATTTAATTACTAATGTTATATAATTATTTTTATATACAAGAATATCATATTAATTTATTTTTATGTAGCTATTTATATAATATATACTTTTAAATATGACGTATAGATGTATATCATATAAATTTACGTAAAATAATAAATAAAAATATATATAAAATACTAACCGGGTTTTAAATAAATTTCCTGTAGTGCTTTCGGGTCTGGGTCCGGATCTAACCCAGACCCATTGCCACCCCTGGCTACGGAATTGATCGCAGAGAAAGAGAGCAGGCTACGAGCAGGGAAACCTTGAGTTTGCTTTGTTTGCGCAGGTTGCTTTTAAGCTTTTTAGATGGTTAATCAGAAAAGTCACTTTTATTGGAACAGAACCCAGTAGTCCCTTAAGAATTGATGTTCTTGTGGTTATGACTATTTATTCTTAAACCATAAATTTATATTATTACAGTTACATTTTGGTTTATTAGCAATTATTTGAATAATTTAGATCAGGTTAAATTTTTAGGTGAAAAACTTAAATGGAGTAAATATGTGCGGAGTCAACATTTCAGATAAATTTTATGTATCGAATTAGTGTATTTTAGAATGAGAAAACGTAGATACTAAAACGAATGTTACTGACTTTAGTCAATCTTTCGCTAATTCCTTATTTGTCAACAATGATTTTGGCATTTCTTCCAAATCTAAGTCTTTCTTTATCATTTTTGCCTAAATTTTTTTATTGTTCATATTCGATAATTTTAATATATATAGAAATAAACCAATTTATCAAAATTATAGAAATATTTATATTTGTAATTATGCGAAATCTTCAACTTTATACAAAGAGCATCTTTATTTAATTATGTTCATATTAGATTATATATCATAAATTAAAAAAAAAAATACACTGCTATACTTTAATCTTTTACCATTTTTCCTTACAATTTCCCGACCAATGAAAATCCGTCGTCTAAATCTGTTTATTTATTTGTTTATTTATTCTTGTCATTTTTCATTAGTTGTAAAAAAGAAAAAAAAAAAAAAGGATAATATTCCCACATATGTGTGAATTTTTTTCAAAATATTACTCCAATTAAAAATAATTCCAATACTATTACCCATAATGCAAAATATTATTAGTTGGATTTTTTTTCTTATCTCCGACTTTATAGCCTATGACTATTTTGTATTTGTAATTTCTTAGTCTATTGAATTTTGAAAAGAAAATCATTCTTCAGGATTCAATATGGTCCAATAATATTATGGTATTATTTAATTTGTCAATAATGATAAAAAGTTATTTGGTTTGTATTTCTGCTTTGTTCATAAATAATTAAATCTATCACTGTCTTTTCTTTTGATGCTGTTAAAGAAAGTCAAAAGCAACATTTTTTGTAGTATAATCATAGTTTCAAGCAACAAGAAGTACTTAGTTTAAAGCTAAAGTCTATAAGAATGATTGTTCTCAAATATGATTCAATTAATTAATAATATTTTCTTGATTAAAAAAACTGTTGACTCTTATTATAATTTCATGATTATTCGACTATTTGATATTTAGATTAAGTTCTTGGAATATAGCAAAAGTTAAAAAAATGAAAAAGATAATTAACATAAAAATTATAAAAAAAAAAAAAGACTAGCTAGAGCTACAAACATAGAGAAAATAAAATAGATGCCCAAAGGTTTATACTAAATTGTATCAAAAGAAAGTGGCAAGTAGCACTTCGTCTTCAAATTCATTCTCTTTTCGTTTTAAACTTTTTGATCCTTTTCGATCTTTAAAATACTAAATTGTTAAGTCCTACATTAAGTTGTAGACAAATAGAACCTTAAGGGGTAGTGTTTGTCTACTCTGACTCAATCGTTTTTCGATAGAAGTCTTAGGCGCATCACTTCACTTTTTCACTTCGAATCAACAAGAATTCACTCTTGTGCTCTTGCACATTGGCACGCCCGCACCCAAACACCAAGAGCTCACATCGAATTTATTGTTTTCTTATTAAACTCAGCGAATTCGAACCCTGAGCGACCACTTCGGCGCAAACGTTGAAAATTTATGCAAACTATCACAAAATGATCTATTGTACTTTCAGATCAAAGGTTTGTATAGATGCTTAACACTATTTTTGCATCTTTTATTTCGTAAGAAAGACAAATAATAAAAGAATGAGTTACAATATACTATCATTTGAATTAACTTTTTTTAGAAAAAAAAAGTCTCTAAAATTTAAGAATGAAACATAAAATTGAAGATAGGGGTCACACACATATTGTGTTGGATGGGTTTTGTTTATGCTGAAAATTGATCAATTCAAATCCAGCCTAATAAGCTTCAACCCAAACATAAACCTAAAATTATCTTGCCAATCCAATCTAATACAATAATTTTTGTATCAACCGAATTATAACACAAAACCACAATCTAACTCATATCAACCTGTTATCACATATATTTTTTCGCTTATTAATTCACTAAAAAGACAATTTTCTACTAGAATAACATAAAAAATTGTTTAAAACTAATATAAACAAAACACATAAGGTAACATCATAAATATCCATAAGTTCTAAAAAGCAACTACATAGTTTAAAAATATGCAAAAATCACAACCTAATATTCATAGATCACAACTAAATTACTAAACTATGCAAAGAAACATAAAAATATTTTTAAAATCACAACATTTACAAAAATCAAAAAGACCATTTTTCAGCCACAAAAATTTGAACCACTCGCAATTTTGAAAAACCCTAGCCAAAAGTTTTGATATGGTAAATTTTGTATTTTTTTTTATGAGTCCAACTAAAATAAAAAGAACGAAAAATTTTGAATATGGTAAAAAGATTAAAATTTTGAATTTTGAACCATTGGCAATTTCTAATTTTCTTTTTCTTAATTTTTCCTTTTTTAGTGTGGATTCATGTTGGGTCATGTTGTTATCAAATAAAATTAGAGTTAAATTTACAACACTTTCCATGTTAATTCTAATTAGTACAAAAATCATGAATTAAAACAATTAGTCTAAACCCCCTCATAATTTTAGAGACTAGCACACTGCCCCCTTGGTTCATTTTCTGAATATCTAAGTATGAATTTTCAATTTTACCATTTTTTAGAAAATTATAGGCTAGCAATACGTTTTGTTTCTTTAATTTGGAAGAGGAAAAAGCCTGGTCCAAACGAAATGAATGAGGGAAAAGGGGAAAAAACTCTTTGAAACCCAAATTTTAACCATCAAAATTTCACACATTTACGGTCGATTTGCGAAACATGGAACATGTGGTACTTGTGTTAAAGTTCCACATATGTGAGGGGCGGTGTGCTAGTTTCTAAAAATATGATGGGTTTTGGACTAATTTTTTTAACACAATCTTTTTTGTATTATAGGGAGTTTTGTAAATTTAACACAAGTTTAAAAGAATATATTTGCAAGTCTAAAATACTATCACACATGTAAAAATGATGCGTGTAAAATACACCATCGATCGAGGGTTTACGTTGATGGTTTTCACATTTCACATAGTCTTTTAATTATATTAATTTTTATTTCATAGTATTTTTGGTTTTACGCAGGGGTACCCATGACTAAAACCCATAAAACTACCGTATTTATCATGTAGCCCACAATCCAACCCAAACCCACCCAAAATTTTAATATTTCTTGTCGATTTGTTATCGACCTAACACAATAACCCTAAACTCAAATACAATAATATTGTACTGATTCATCTCGTGCAGTCATGTTATCTCAGAAACTGTTGGTATGCAGTGCGTCTGTAGGGCGTGATTAGGCTATGGTATTAGGTCGAGACGAGAGTTGGACTCTCTATTTTTAAGATGAAACTACCCCTCACTAGTGCTCAAGATTCATGGCAATTGTCTCCCAAGATACAACGACCTACTTCTCGAAATAGGAGCATTCCAAATTTAGAAAAACAGTAAACTTAGAAAGAGTTATGAACTCACTGGATAGTTTAGCGAACCTTTGGAAATGTTGGGAGTGAAATACAGAAGATGGAAAATGAATTCGAATTTGGATGATTCAAATGTCAAATGCATGGGGGGTATTTATAATACTTGAAAAGTTGTGGTTGAAAGTTCAAAAGGCTACAACTCTTGGGGTTGTCACTGATTCAGTTTGATTTAATCGATTTGGTTTGTGTCCGCAACGGTTTAGGCATGGTTCGCACCTATTCGGGTGCGGCTAGCCGTTGGTTGCACTCAGGTGCGGTTCGGGCCTGTCTAAAATTTGAGCTGATTTCGATCCAATTTTGACTTGGATCATATCTAAAATGGTTTGGGTCGTGCACGTCTTTGCAATTTCAGTTGATTTCTACCCAATTTCGACTCGGATCGTATCTAAAAAGAATAGTATTTGGTTGAGCCCAAATCCAGACCGACGACAGTGTGCACGTGTGTGGGTTCGGTTCAAGCCTACCAACCCATAGGTTCTCTCTCCATTACATGCTTGTGAACCGCTAAAGGGTCAATTCCTATTAGTGAAGGTGATACCCTCTTGTAGGGCACTAACATTATGACATCATTATAGAATAATGGCATGTGTCCAATCACTCGAGATAATATATTAGGTGTAGTCTACATTGATAAAAAAATAATAACATAATTTGACACGTATAATATAGTAGTATTACATTTATGTACCTATTATGACATCTCATAAAAAGTATTTCAATAAATTATTTTAAATTTGAATTGTAATGAACTTATCGTAACATTATAAAGTGTCAAAGAGGTTATCACTACACTTTAGTTAGTCACTAAAGGCAAATTTGGTTTGGTGACATTATCTAATTAAAGTGTTATGTATTTGAGTGCTATAATAATTTATTTTGATACTTTGCAGTGTCACAAAATATATATTTTAATTCAATTTTGGTATAATTTACAAAGACATTTTTATATATAAAATATCACAATAAGTATACAACTAAAATACTTTTTAAAAATACAACATTATATATATCAAATAAGATTCATTTTTAATAGTGATAGAATACACCTATCAACGCTCTTCTTTACTACTTGAAAATTTTCACTCTTTAAGTTTTTTTTTTTTTTTCGATTACAATCAACTCGGGACACCCTAAAGATGTCAACCGGAAGGACCCCCACACACGCACACACTCACTCAAGGGGAAAGGGGGAGAGGACAAGAGGATTCGAACTCAGAACCTCACCGGTACTGATGTGAACCCCCACCACTGGGCTACAACCCCAGTGGCCACTCTTTAAGTTATAATAAGCTTAGGTGACCATCTTTAGGGAGTTCTTAAATCGTTGATTTATGTTAGGTGCCCTAGACTTGGATGCCAATAATCTTACCCAACTCGTATATATAAGTTTAATTAAAGTGGATTGTAGGCCACTTTTTTTTTTTTTAATTTTCTTTTCATTTTCCTTACAAATTAATTGAATAAATTTGAATTGACCACATCCTTCACCTCCACATAAATTGGTACCGCCCCTCTCCCAACTGCACAAGAAAAATTTATTTGCTTGTTAGTTGTCTTTCCAACCACCTCTATCCCGACTTAAATGTGCAGTTGCGCAATCCAATTCAATTTTTGTCACACTCTTTTATCGTGTTGACTTTTTGTGTTGGTGCAAAGGTCTCCTACCCCAACTCAATTCATGATAAAACCAATCAAAGTCGATTTAATTTTCATCGATTCGTGTAACTAAAATTGAATTTTCTTTTTTGTTATAACCTAGTTGAATGGCGAAGCTTAGGGCGGAAGATCATAAGGTCTTTGATTCGATTTTCCACTGAAACGTATGGCTTTGATAGTAAATTTATTATTTGATTAGATTCGCAATAGATGATAATTAACCTGGTGTGGGCCTCATATATAAGAGGAACTAGTCAATAAAATAACAGATTTTGATAATGACATTCACCATGTACGAAAGGAAGAAGAAACTCGAAGTATGAAATTAGGCAAAAACGTACATTCCAACATAACTCGAACGATTAAAATCTCCTAAGTTACAACATCGTAAAAACTGATTTTTTGCCATGTGAGATAGTACTCAACAATCATTATAGATTAATTATCTGGAAATTACTAGAGTAGTCTCTATAATGAAATGAGTTGCTGTGATTTTTACTGCAATTACCATGTGTATATATATATATATATATATATATATATATGTGTGTGTGTGTGTGTGTATTATTTGTACTCTACTACTAAATCACGTTCACATGACCCAACTAGCACGTAATCTTGTTTTCGAAGTGCTAATAACCGACTTATAGTAGGCTATTAACATTGATGATGGAAATGCCACAATCCCTAGGTTGATTTATAGTAATGTAGAACAATTTTGGGTTGAAACCTACATTTTCTAGGTTTCCCGCTGCAAAAGAATAATCTTAATGAAAAAAATTTAGAATGTAATAGAAAAAATCAGAATAAAATGACTAGGTGGTAATCATTTTTACTTTTGTAAACTAATATTTAATATTGACTAATATTGCAATTAGTAGTATATGTATAATGCTAATTTGTTATAAGATTTTAACTATTATTAGGATAATAATAATAATAATTATTATTATTATTATTGTTATTACTGTGTCAATAATCAGTAAAGTAATAATGACAACTTGTTATAAGTGACAATTTGATTTTCGTGTTGTGCCTCTAGGTACGTTGTCACATACGAAATCAATGTAAGCATAGCTGGTATTAGCTCACCAAAATTCAGGCACGTGTTCGTGCCTATGAAAACCTCAAAAATGGCATTGCCGAAATAAACACCAAAGCCAAGGCCAAATACCCAAACTCCCACCTATATTAACAACCCCCTCCTCCACAGCAATCCCTCACGAGCACACTAGCAGTCAAAACAAACAAACAAAATTTCAAAATCACCAATCCCCCTCCAAAAAAAAAAAAAAATGTCTCTGATAACAGACGAAATCAGAGCGAGCGCATCGGAGATGTACCGCGGCGACGCAATATGCCAGGAGAAATCCAAGTTTTTGCTGACAGAAATGGAGCTGCCCAACGGGCTGCTGCCTCTAAAGGACATCGTGGAGTGCGGGTACGTGAAGGATACGGGGTTCGTGTGGCTCATACAGAAGAAGAAATGCGAGCACAAGTTCGAGAAGATCGGCAGGTCGGTCCAGTACGCGACTGAGGTGACCGCGTATGTCGAGCCCAAGAGGATCAGGAAGCTGACGGGTGTGAAGGCCAAGGAGCTCCTCATGTGGATCTCTATCAGCGACATCTACATTGACGACCCGCCCACTGGGAAGATCACCTTCAAGAGCCCGACGGGGCTGTCCCGATCCTTCCCGGTCGAGGCCTTCCAAATCGAGGAGAAGGAGAAGCCGGTGGTGAAAGATGAGGTCAAGGTGAATGCCCCCGTTGTGGAGGTTAAGGAGGTTTAATAGTCTAAACTTGCAGCACAAGAGATTTATTGAATGTTGCGAAGCAGTGATGGTCTTGATTAGTGGGATAAGGAGCACGTTAGATGGGCCTATGGCCTTGTCATCTTTGTTTCTTTTTTTTCCTTTTTTTTTTTCTCTTTTGCTAAATTTCTATTATTAATAAATTTTATTTAATAATTATCTATGGAAGCTAGCTAGTTTTTTGTTTTCTCTTTTTCTTATTTTTCTATTTCTACTTGTTTTCAAGTTGGGGTTGGGGTGGGGAATTAGAGAAATTCTACTCTGTCAAGTGAGTATTAATTAATTATACTGACCAAAAAAAAAAAAAAAAGTGAGTATTAATTATATGTTGAATGTGTTACGTTGTTGTATGTACTAGTAAACTAAACACACTCGATCTGTGTAAATAAATAAATAAATAAATATATTCAATAACAATGCTTAGTTTTAATAATGAGAAAATTTAGTAACATTTATGCATAAAAACGTATACTATTTCTAATGAAATTATAAAATGTCCACAAAATAAAAATATGTTCTTACAAATTGATAAGTAAGAGGAAGAAAATTTACAACAAAATAAAATTATTTTATGAAAGTAAAAGAAGGGAGAGGGAGAGAGAGAAAGAGTAGGAATAGCTAAATGAAAGGCGAAAAGAGAAGAGAACGGGATGTGAATGTGAAGAAGGACAGAGTAAAATAATTGAAGAAAGATAGGAGAGATCTTTTGAAAAAAACAAAAAGGAAAAAAAATAACAAATCAAAAATATCAAGGTAGTTATTTTTCCACCTTAGTACTTTATATAATAGTATAGATAGTATAAATAATTAATTGATGTATACTTTTATAAGAGCATACATTAAATTGTTATTTGTTAAATTTGATCCCATCGGATGAGCAAGAAAAGAGAAGGAAGAAATTAAAGGCACCATAATCCCTTGAAAAATTCTAGCTGGAATTTAATTAGGGTACATATCCCGTTGATCACATGAAATAATTTATTATTATTTTTGCACTTTGAAAATATCTAGCACATTTAATGTATGCTCCTATAAAAGTATACATTAATTAATTATCTATATTATTTATACTATTATATAAAGTCCTAGGTGGGATTTGAGAATTATATTGTTCTTTTTTATTATTATTTTTCCAAATTTTTATAAAACCATTACTTATTCTAGCCAAAATTTTCTCGAGCAAAACAATACCATTTCTTTTAAAATTACAAGTCACAGCCAATCCCAAAAAAATCATATCTTCATCAAATTCAACCAACAATGTCGGGGCAAAGATGAAAAATTTAAATGGATATACTTTTGTAGAAGGAAAATCGTAGTCAAAATTAATTATTCATAGATCGGGGGATATCCTTCGCAAGCTTTATATTATGATTACACCAAAAAATTCCACACAATTTGGTAGGCAAATGAAGAAATACAAAATTTCTATGCTTAATTTTGAAATGCTACTAATTAATATTAATGCCATTAGGGTCGTAGCCCAGTGGTAAGGGTTCAAACCGGCACTAGTGAGGTTCTGAGTTCGAATTCTCTTGTCCTCCTTCCCTTTCCTCTTGGGTGAGTGTGTGCGTCTGTGTGGGGGTGTCTTTCCGATTGGCATTTATAGAGTGTTCCGAGTTGATTGTAATAAAAAACAATTAATACTAATATTCTTTACGAAACTTCTAATCCATAGAATGATAAAGAAAGGACTTAAACATTCTGTTTTATAATTAACTAGAAAACTAACAAAGCAACTTACCTGACTAAAAAAGACAAGAGACAGAGATTAAAAAAAATGATAGAAAGAAAAGAAAAAGGAAAAAGGAAAAAGGAAGGGGGAAGACGTATATATAAGATTGTGTATCATGTAAGGGTAAAATGGTCATTTCAAAGTATTTCATCTTAAACTGAGCGGAGGGGGCAGTAAGCTAATTTAGTAAAATATGTGGATTTCTATACGAATTAAAATACACTAGGCTTTTTGGTCGTTGAGACATAACACAGGGGGCCGGATGCAATTTCATCTATGAAACATACTCAGTAATTTCGCTTATTTATTGATCATTTAAAGTTGAACAAACATATATTTTACCAAACTCCACCGAATTATTTTCCCATGCATAACACATATGAGACTTGAGTGCCCTATAGGACTTAGATATAAATAGAAAATTTAGTAGGTTTTTATTCATTCCGTAAAAGCGTGCGCGCGCGCGTACACACATATATATATATATATATATATATATATATATATATATATCCTATACCTATGCTTGATTACTGCCCCATATTGCTGCTGCTATTATTGGTTGAATTTGATGAATGGTTGATCTTTTGAATGAGTTTGTGCTTTCAAAGAGATGGGTATTTTTGCTTAGGAAATTAAATTTTGGTTATGTATCTTGGAAAGTGTTATTTGGTTTCTGCTCTAAAAGAAAGTAGGGGAGTGAGGCTTTTTATAAACATAATAAATAAATAAATGGCAAAACCATCCTCAACCTCTAATGTTCGTTTTCCCAATGAGGGACCTAAATGAAATTGATATGCATCGTGGATAATGATTTTTATTTTTATTTTTTTTTTAGTATTAGCAGAAGTTTAGGGGTATTTTGAGTAATTTGTACAAAATAATGGAACTGATGGCCAAAATATAATTTAGAGAACGAAAATGGCAAAAAAAAATTAAAAATTTAAGGGCTAATTTATTAATTTCTGAGCTGAAAAGTTAAGGATGGAAATTAATTTTACCCTATGACATTTCTGTGCTTGAGGAAGCCTTTTATCATATGTTAATTGAATAAAACTTATTTAACTAAGTAGCTAACACAACCTTACATTTATTAAGTACTGCTATATGTAGCATCATAGTACATTATTTGGTACAATTAATTTCTAGCAAAAGTTGCAATACCCATCAAAAAAACAGAGAGATTCTAACAATTATTTTTGTGTTAGTGTTGCTCGAGGACGAGCAACGATCAAGTTTGGGGGAATTGACTAGTCCATAAATTCTACATATTTATGTACTCAATTGAATAGATTTATTGTACTTTTCCTTTTATTTAAATTATTTAAAAAGGTTTAATGTTTGTTTTCCTTATTTTAGGAAAAAAGGAGCCTAGAAGGGCAAACATGCAGCAAAATGGTGCAATCCTGCACAAAAACCTACGAATTTGTGCAAGAACAAAGTAAATGAACAGAACTGGTTGTGATCCAATGCACCAAATTTGCATATGCACAAGCTGTGAATTTGATAATTTTCTACTCCTACCCAAATTAGGATTTTAGGTCAAACTAGGATTTTTAAGGGTTTTTAAATAGGAGAAAAGCGCAGTTGCCGACAGAAATCATACTTTTACATTCTCTCTTTTAGTTTTTCTCTAGTTTTTGGTTTAGATTCAATTCATCTTCCAAGACTCTATCGAGCAACAGAAGATTCAAGGCTAAGGAACTGAAGATTTGGCATTTAATTAGACTTTTTCGTCTTTAAATTTTAGTTGTATTAATGGATAATTTTTATATTTTTTTGGATTTTGTTAACCTGACTAGCTAAATATTTTATTTTGGGATTATGACTAAACCCAATATGCAATTTTTATGAGTTTTGTGTTGCTCTTATAATTTTTGTGTATTTATTCTAATTGTTAGTTTGGATTATTTGTTTACAATAGTTTGGCCACTAATTGCACATTAGGAATCCTATCTAAGCCTTGGCGAAGGAAATTAGGAACCAGATAATAAAATGAGCAATGCATTTTCGATTATATGTTTGTCAAAAAGTGAATTAGTTTGTATGATAGACGTATACCTGCAAACCATATGTTATCCAATGAGTGAATTTAATGCGTTATTAACTAATTGCTAGCTATAGATATGTCGGATAACATTATTTGATAACAGGTATGGGGGAATTTTGACAGAACACCTACAAATAAAATCGTCCTCTGGGTTATCAGAATAATTCACATGATTATAAAAATTTTGGTAATTTGAGTTAAGAAGCATATTGGGGATGTTGTAATCCTGGACTTGAGTTAATTAAGTTTGCTATTTATTATTTATTTTGCACAAGTTGGTTTTAATTTTTTTTTTTTTGTCAAATTTAATTTCTATCACTGATAAGTGAGTTTAGAACAAGTTTAGGAATTCTAATTTTAGTACTTTTTAGCAATAATTTACAAGTGTTTGTGGGATTCGACACTTTATTCTCTCTATATTACTTGTTGACACACATGCACTTGTGTGTTAGGTGATAGTATGTTATTTTTACCTAATTTCAGGCCCCAATGATGCTTATTTCGATTAATTTTGGATCTTAAATGGGTTAAAATTTCACAAAAGTTAATTGTTACTTGCTATAGGTAAAACTTGATGAAAAGGAGCTAAAAACGAGCCAAAAGGTGGTAAAAAGTACAGAGGAATGTCGTACAAGGAAGCTGGAAGGTTAAATTTGGAAATAATCATGTTTATCGCGCAAGGCGTGATCACGCCTTAGGAGCTGAAAATCCTACGCGGGATTGGAAAAGGAAGAGGTTGATATGGCAAGAGTTCGACTTGGAAGCAAATTCTCTACTTGCCTACAACTATTAGGGTTTGCCAAATAATTATCCTAACTCTATTAGAATTTGGATTTAGGGTTTGAACCCTATATATACCCGTTGTTATTTTATTATTGAGACATCTTAGATTTTACTCTTTGTTCTAGTTCTTAGTTTTTCTCTTGAGAATTTCCAACTTTTATATTTTTATCTTAGTTGTTATTATGGCCATGCGTGGCTAAAATACTTTATTCAGTCAAGGAGTAATTCGAGCCAACGTTTTCTTCAAGGATTGTGAGATCTAATCGGTTTGCTTGTCTTTTAATTTTATGCAGTATTTGTGTATTTTTCTGTGCTCTTTGGGAAAACTCCATCTCTTATTGTTGTTTTGTTAGTTGTGCAATTAGGGCCATTGTTCAATTAATTTAACTTTATAGTTCCAGTTGAGGAAATCGAATCCGTAATTGTTTGATTGAATCAACACAAGTGGAAAATAGTATAATTCGTTATACTATGAAAAATACGCAATCTAGTTTCAAGCAACCACGTTTGTAGGTTTGTTGGCTAGGATTTGGGTCTTTCTAGTTTTTAATGCTGTTAACGGGTTAAATCCTATCGTTTGACTAGGGTTATTCGTTAATTAGGGATTATTCATAGCGTTCGCATGTCTAGTCTATTATTAAGGAAAGATTAGGTTGGACGAGTTCTCTGAAGGCTATAACCAATCTATTGCATGAATTAAAAGTTATTTTTGAATCAATGATCAATCCATGAAAACGTTGTGCGAAGAATTACCCTTGACTGAGTCTTCATTCTTATAGATTTACTTGTGTTTTCTTTCTTACGTTTATTAACTCATCACTCTAAACCCCCCTCCCTTTATTTTATTTTGCACTCTTGGTTATCTTGAAAAATAGTCAATAAGTTATTCCCTGTGGGATCGACCCTTCTCACCCTATCTACAAATTAATTTTGTGGTTAGAGGAGTAGGATTTATTTTTGGTGGATTCGACACCCATCATTAGGAAAGTCCACAACATTTAAGTCAAGATCATAACAAACAATCACGATACAGTAAATATCTACAGATGAGTATGTCACGTGTAGTTTATACTAATTTGTTGTCTACTGTATACTTTTTTCCTTGTAATTATTTGGTATTTGGTGATAAGTGAGTATAATAGTTTGTTAATCAATGTAGTATCAATCTAGTTGGTTGATGTAATATACTGACTTCCATCAAAAACAATACTAGTTATGGATTGGTGATGGTGTATGACAACAATTAAACTCTCTGGAAGAGACACAGGGTGTTGGTGAGGTTATGTATGGATAAAATGTGACGCTTAAGCTGTGTTGAAGGACCAAAGTTTAACTATTGCTATTGTTCGGCATGACAATTGGAGTTTATTTGAAAAGAATGGTATTTCAAAATAAGTAAAATAATGCATTCACCCATTGTTGTGCTAGATATTGGACGTTTGAACCATAATATGTGTAAATTAGCCAACTTAGCTCTCCATCAATTTAGTGATAACCTAATTGTACTATCAATAAACTTAATTTCAGTTAGCTGAAATATACCCGCCAATTTTAAAATCATGCAAATCATGCATGTGTAATAGTTTTAAATTTCAACACTATATATAAACTTTAGACCAAAAACTTTAGCCAATACACATTTCATGAACGGTAGTACAATAACAAGCTACATTAAACAAATGTAATGGCTTCTCTAAAAGGCATAGTCTTAGTAATACTTTTGTTGGATATCAACTCCTTCCGCAATGATGAGTCCCACTGACTTCGAGAATAAAACTCAAGTTGGACAGGACTTACTCATACTGGAGAAACAGACTAAGTTTTGACGATTGTCACTAATACGGGAGAAACAGATGCTTTGGTTGGATATTAGCTTGGACAAGTACTTTGTTGATCAAATAGTTTAATCAACAAAGCATGGAATAACTGGCACTAGATGCACTTTGTAATAAACGTATAATTTGTTGCTGAAAGAAGTGGGTAGGCTTAAATAACATATGCTAATAGGTTTCAATTTTATTATTTGTTTCTCATAATTCAGTGTAAATGTTAGGGTTGAAAGGCGAGACAAATTAATAACTATTGAATATCGCAACCCTCTATTTTTTTTTTTTTTTGCAGCTATGAAACTAAAAACCAGAAGGGAAATAAAGCACAAAAGAATTGAGTTTTTCTATCTACAAAAACAAAGACAAGAATACCAAGAGATATTTATATGTTGTATGGTGTCTTCTTTGGGAAAACACCTATACTTACGTACTCCAAAATTGATGCGAACGCCGTTAGATGGTTGATTGTTTTCTATAAAATTTTTGTATCGAAAATTAAATTTTTTTGGATGCTTTTATAATAAATAACATTCAAAGGTAATATAAAATTTTCTTAAAAGTTACAAGAAAAGGATATTCATTTCATCCAAATAAAATGGGGTGCGTTTTTAGTAATTCTTTTCTTCCCCATAGGTAGCTCTCTCATATTGAAAATTGGATTTTTTTTTTAGAATATGTTTTATTGATAGTTAAAGAAACAAGATATAATTATAGAATCCAACGAATCCCTTCAAGAAAACAAAATTAAATAATAAATAATGAAACTTTAAAATTAATACAAAAATCTAACAAATAAATATAAAAGGTACCCAAATGATTGCCCTTGGGAAATCGTAAAAAACAAAAACTTAAAACAAATTTAGATATTTAAACAAAATGATTGACTAGCTGTTTCAAATGGTAAACAGTCATAAAATCAATGAATATCTCTCATCCTATGATAAATAGATGAACAAAAATAGAATTTTAAATGAAAATTAAGAAATTGGTAATCTAAATTAAATTTGAATAAACAACAAATAAAGAAAAGTAGAAAATTTAAAATATAAAATGAATATGATAAATTTTATCAATAGTTAAAGAGAAAATATACCTATTAAATCGAAATATTCCCTTCAAAGTAAACAAAATTGAAGAAAAAAACAATAATAATAAAATTTAAAAACTGAAAAAGTAAAATCAAACAAATAAATATGTAACTAACCACTACTCCATAAATAGGATACAACTCTTTCACGGGAGAAGTTAAAACCACCATCTCTTCTTATGAAAAAAAAAAAGGATCTTCATTTCTGAAAGTTGAACAATGAAAGAGAGATTAATCGATATTATCATAAAATAAAAAGTGTATTTAAATTTCGCAAGCTGTGTTGTACCTTAGGTATTTGGTTTGGCAACAAAAATATTCTTTAATAGTTAAAAAGCATGACACATATAAAATGCAAATCAATTTCAAAATTAAAATTTGAAAATCATAAAGGTCCTCAATGTTTTATTTTATTATCACTTTAATCTATAAAGAACCATTTGTGACCTTACAGTCCCTGAACTTATAAAATATTTCTACGTCCATCCCTTTGGTGAATTTTAGAGTGGTTTTTTTTTTGCCTAAAATGGTATTATGTGACAAGCATGTACCTATTTTTAGGGCAAATTATCCACTACTAGAAAACAATAAAATAACCACGAATTTTGGCGACAAATTTTAAGGCAAATCATCAAATATGCTTAAAATAACCAAAACATGCAGGAAAAAAGTTGTTGCTTCCCACCACTTTTTCTTTTTATCCTAGTCATCCGGTTCCAACTTATTAATTGACTAATCCAGATCGAGTACTGCAGAGGCCCATTCTGGGGGTGACCCTCCCAAACCAGTTGCTCCATTCACAACGCTAGGGTTCGAGTTCTTCACTTTGTTTAAGGGATCTATCGGTTCATTCCTCTAGACTAACTGGTAGTTGGTGTTGCTTCCCACCATTTGTATCAACATATTTATGACAGAAAAATGACATTTGATGCTGCCAAAAATCATAACAATATGATAAAAGAAAAATATTTCTGCTATTGTGGGAAAACCTAGCAATAACAAAAATCAAAATTTGATAGCAAAACAAACCTGTGAAAATCAACAAAATGGCAACCTGATCAACCGAAGGCACATGTTTGATTGTTGAAGTTCTTATTTATTGGTTTGATTGTTGGAAGTCCATGTTTTTTAAAATGTTTTTTAAAATTGATAAAGTTTATGCTTACTTTTAATTTTCACAGATATCTTTAAAAACTTTATATCTTTTCACTTAACGAAATTCTTCTGATAATATTTTGTTTTTTATTTTTTGATTTTTTAGTTCATCTAATTCCTGATTTTAGTATTTCATTTTTATGATTTTAATTTTATAAATATAGTTTAATGATCTCCGTGTTATTTTGTGTTTGTTCTTTGTCATTAAGTTCTCCTTCAAGTTCTTGATTTTTCTATCTTTTCTTTATTTTATATTTTATATTTATGTTGTTCATCTGTTTATCATTATTAGTTTCTTTGATAATGATTTCATAGATTTATTTTTTTAATTGATCTCTCTATATATATATCTTTTCTTACTTTCAAATTCTTATTTGTTGGCTTGCTTTTTGATTTCATTTTTTCATTTTCTTCTACAAAATTAGGGTGAGGGTGCGGGATTTTTTTGGATTCTTTCTAAATTGACTGAGTATATTATTATTTTTTGTTTATTTTCATACATGAGTTTATAATTTTTGTGTCTTTTCATTTTTATAGATATTTGCTATTAATATTTAGATTGACAATAATATTGGAATTGATTCTTTATTAGTTGAAGGAAAATTCTTCCTTGGTATGAATTGTACTTATCTTGCATTAGTGTCATTTAAATTAATATTTAGATTGACAATAATGTATTTGTTTTTCTTTTTCACATTATTTTTTAAACAGTTTTCTGTTTAAGCTTTATAAGGTGGAAAGCAAATTTATTTATTTTATATGTTTTTTTTAATTTTTTTACTTTGATTAATATATCTCACCATGATTCAATTTTCCGCAAGATGCATTCCTAAAATTTTATTTTGATCTGTTTACTATTATTATACCGAGATAATAACAAAATAATATAGTAAATTTGTACAATATATACCGAGATACTTCAAAAATATCATATACTTTTATAATTAACAACGTTCATAGCGTGGACATTAGGCTAGTTATTTTTTATTTGAAAAACAAATATATATATATATATATATATATATATATATTGCAAATTTTTAAATTTATATTGATAATATTTATTTTCATATACCTGTCATGATTTTGATTTCCACATTGCCTCCAAAACAGGCCAGGTTGGCATTGTTTCTCTTTTGGCCTTTTTTATTCATACGTCACATTTTTGTGTCAAGACATATATTTTGTATGTTGCCACATAGGACAATTGAAGATAAACCAACGAAATCGGACGGATACATTGAATCCAGGTTAGATTGTTCGGCGAACGAGAAATAGTAATTAAGACCTACTAACATGGTCAATTTCTCTTTTTCCTATCCTCCTCTCTCTCTCTCTCTCTCACTCATCATTCCCTTAATTATTAATCTTATCAAAAAATCTCTTAATTATTTACAAATAATTTCTACTATAATTTAAATATTAGCTTCAATTAAATAAAAATTACATCATATTCTATTTCATTACTTAGAAATAAAAATATTATTATTTTCTTTTAAGTATTCTCATGAATGAATATTATTATTGTTATTGTTATAAGAGGTGAAGAATATTCAACATTCAATCATATGAGTACGTATATCTTTTTCAAGTTACCATTAAAAACATCGGTTCGGTAGTACAAAAAATATTATATGAATTCATAAATGTACAAATAAAATACAATTTCTCGGACAAAAAATTAAAATCAAACAAACTATTTATAAGTATTTGATTTATTTTAAATATGTCAATTCTTTTTGATAAAATAGAGTATTATTCATCAATTATGATATGAAAAGCATATAATATGATTACTAGATGTTCCGTATTAAGAGTGTGAGTATTGTTTATCAAATTCCAAATGCGTACCCTAATCATTAATATATAATTGTTGTAGTTATTATAATTAACTTCATATTTGATTATACATAATAACCATAATTATTCAAATCAATAACGAATTTCATATTTGGTTATCGTCTCCAAAGAGCACATACTTTCTATATATAAATATTTATTAAATCATCTAGCTAGATCTATTAAATTACAACCATATTATTATTATTATTATTATTATTACTACTACTACTACTACTATTACTACTACTCATAATCATTATTATTGTTCTCCTTATATCTCCCATTGAATTATTGTTGATATATAGTTATCATATTACTACTATTATTATTATTATCCTTTTTTTTGTAAATTATTACTATTATTATTCATTATGTGTGTGTGTGTGTGTCTGTGTGTGTGTTATTGAGACCAATAGTTAAATTTCATATTTCCTACATTTTTGGTGAGATATACATTTAAATATATTACTCAATCTTGAACTATATTTGTTAAAACCGCGTATTCATTCTTTCCATTTATTATTAGTATGTTTGTTGTTGTTGTGTTTCATAAGCTTATCTCCATTAACAATCAAGCACATTTTTTTTATCAACTTGTGCTTGTTGTAGTCCTTTCTATGCATTTTATATATACAAATTGCTTTTAAAAATACATTATTCAATATCATTGCAAATCAATCATTTGAGAGTAAATCTATGAATAATATGAATAGTTTACTTAATAATGATATCCATATTTTACATTTTTTTATATGTAGATGTTCATATTCTATATTTATTTTTAAAATAATTCGTGATAATGTTATACATTCTTTAAAATATGTTAAAATTTTAATTAAACCTTAATTTTTTTATCAACTATTAACATGTGTTCGGATTTTTGAAATTATAAATACTATGTTATTTTGGTATCAATTTAGTATTTAATTTTTGTATCATGCTTTTCAAATTAGTTGTTCTTGTTAATGCACATATTCTTAAATTAAAAAATAATAGTTATAATGATACCAGGGTATTTTTTAATTAAAAATAAAAAATTATGGTATCATGGTAGTAAAATGAAACCATGGTATTAAAATATAAAGATTAAGCGGGATTGGTAGTAGTACCATAATATTATAATTTCACCATAGTTATTTTATGACAAAATAAAAATTACAGATGAATACCATGGGTGATTTTAAATAAAAAATAACATTGAACTTTTCATAAAGTGAAAGAATGGTAAGAATAATCTGTATAAACCCCAATGGCATTAAAGTTTAGCTTTCCTTTTTTTCGTTAAAAATAAAAATTTAATTGGTTAGAATTTAGTGGACTCATATATGGTCTGCTACAGATAATTTTGTATAACAAAACACTTGGTAACTTGTGTAGCAGATAACATTTCCAGTTACCTGCACAACATGTTACAGGGTCATAATAAAACTATAGTTTAGATTAAATATCACACGTCTAATATCTAGAATTAAAGATGACATACACGTTAGTTGCTTACGAACTGTGACTAACGGAAGAATTTCCCAAGAAACATAGTATGTACAGCCATATGTGTTTTCTCGCTAAGATTTGTCTTGATTGAGAAACAAGCCAATTGTTTCATTAGTTTTTGTGGGCCTTAAATGTAATATATAGTACCATCTCATTACTCTCTCTTAATGCCTTGGCATTATTTATCTATACTAGTATAAAAAGAAAGTCTTTTTGTCTCACAAATCCGGTATTTATGTGATTTTACAAAAAATTGCCCTTTAATTTTATGTGGAATAAATGGAGATATACAAAATTGTGGCTAAAATTGAGAATTCACATTAAATTAATTCAATTCGGATACCAAATTTTGATGTGCCAAATTTATCTTTTTAATTAGTAACACATGCAATAAATAAGTAACAAAAATGCCAATATTATAATATTACATCCAATTTAAAAAAACTCATGTTCTCAACCCACAAACCACTTTCTCTAATTATAATTACTTGATTTTTTTTTCTTTTTTTGTGTTTTTCTTTGTCATCAAATTTTATTTCATATAATTATTTTATTTTTAAATTATTATAATTTAATAAATTATTTCAAATAATTCTTAAAAAAGTATTCTATAAGAGAAATTTAATAATATATTTATATTTTCATCCTAAAAACAATGAAGTACTAATTGAAATATATATATTGTTATATTTTGCACACATGTAGAGTGTGCGGTATTGCTAGTACTTATAAAAAGAAAATCATTTTTATCTCTCAAATAACAGTTTTATTTTGTAATTTTACAAAATTTGCCCTTCAATTTATATAAGATAAATAGAGCTATATAAAATTATGGCTAATATTGAAAAATCCATGAAATCAATTCAATTCGAATACCAAATTTTGATGTGCCTGAAAGTTTACCCTTTTAATTAGTAAAAATATACAACCAAAAAGCAAATAGAGATAACAATATTGTAATATCACAATCCAATTTGAAAACCCATTTTCTCAACCCACAAACCACTTTTTCAATTATTTTGGATTTTGGAAGTTGAATCTCTCTCTCTCTCTCTCTCTCTCTCTCACACACACACACACTCATACACACACACAAAATAATTTCTCTAATTACAATTATCCGATATTTTTTTTCTTCTTTTTGTGTTTATTTCTTTATCACGTAATTTTATTTTATATAATTATTTTATTTTTAGCTTATTATTATTTAATAAGTTATGTCAAATAGTTCTTAAAAGTATTCTTATAAAGGAAATTTAATA
>CM047875.1:3747615-3800598 GCA_026212405.1 Petrea volubilis
ACCTATAGCAGCGTGTTGGCGTCTTGTGGAGCTTCCGAGGGAAAAAGGTCGGCTTGTGGTCCCTTTCGAGGGCCGTCGTCACATCGAGGGTCACTCGCTCCCACTTAAGTGGATTTGAGGCGCATAGTGACGTGGCGTGGTGAGGTGGCATCTGACTCATCAGTGTTAATCTTGACAATTTTGTGGGATTAAATCAAACCCACATTTTGAATTTAATGATAGGTTTCTTTTTTTTTTTGGGAAATAATAGTCACATGGCTAAAACTGTATGGGTGTTTCCATGAATTAAATTCCAAGACCCATCTACATCTATTGGAGAAAAAAATAGAGGAAGAATAAGAACAACCAACTGGTGCTAGGACTTTGGCACAATCGTAATGCCAAGGAATACGAACATGTGCTAAACAAGCACAATGTCCATCCGGAAGTTTGAATTCAAAATAAAGCCACCAAACTTCTCCTAAGGTGAAAAGTTTGTTATAGTTGGAAGCTATGAAAGGGGGAAGGATTAGATGGAAAAAGTCAATCTACACTCACCAATCAAATCAACAACTTCAACTTGAAAAGTCTACACTTCCTCAATTTTTTTAGCTAGAATGAACTAAGATTAGCTTATTTTGTAGGTTAGAGAACCATTACGTGAGAATTCAAAAGTCATGCCTATTCCGGTCGAGATGAGATTTTAAACGTGTCTTCTTTGTAGGGTTGCTATGTCATAGCCATCACTCGCCCTATCGAGATAAGATATCAATGTGATTTAGTAGTATACTACATTCATGTTGAGCATCATGAATGAAGAATTGTAGTTACAATCCATCAATGATCGTAGGATGTTATAAGTCTTTCAATGCGCTTGAGTGTATCCATCGTTCAAGTCATCAATGTGATCATATGTAGCCAAAGTTTACAAGGTCTTTCAATATACTTTGTTCGTAGTCATGACTTGTGCCATCAATGCACTCATTTGTCGTCAAAGTTTGCAATATCCATTTGAATGGTATCATCTTTTAATGCAATTACTTATTTCCCTTTTGTAAACATTTTTGTATCATTTGTCACTAAATTGTTAAATCATGCATTTAGTTGTAGGCAATCGAAATCTTAGGGGTAATATTTGTCTATTCTAGTTTGATCACCCTAACTAGAATTAAATAAACACACAAATCACATTTTGGCATCAAATCTTTACTTCGTGTACTAATTACACATCGGTATGCCCTGCGCACAATGCAAAATTCCATTTTCTATTAATTACTTGCTCCTGTGGAATTCGGTGATTACGAATTTTGAACAAACAACATCAATCAATCCATACAAGTAAAGGAATTAAAGATGAGTGCTTGTCTAGTTAAGAGATTATGATCTATTTTTTCATCCGTTGGTGTGAGAACTTGTAGTGCTTTTTATAAGGTGACATGTAGTAACTGTAAAATCATAAACATGTCGATATGTCAGAGTGGTTAAGGAGACAGACTTGAAATCTATTGGGTGCCCACGTAGGTTCAAACCCCGTTGTCGATGCTTTCAATTTTAATTTACTAGCAGTGCCGCACACTCTATGTATAAAATATATAAAAAATATATACCTTAATTTAGTGCTTAAATTATTTTAGGATCAAAATATAAATATATTATTAAATTTCCTTTATAAGAATACTTTTTTAAGAACTATTTGACATAACTTATTAAATAATAATAAGCTAAAAATAAAATAATTATATAAAATAAAATTACGTGATAAAGAAATAAACACAAAAAGAAGAAAAAAAATGTCGGATAATTGTAATTAGAGAAATTATTTTGTGTGTGTGTATGAGTGTGTGTGTGTGTGTGAGAGAGAGAGAGAGAGAGAGATTCAACTTCCAAAATCCAAAATAATTGAAAAAGTGGTTTGTGGGTTGAGAAAATGGGTTTTCAAATTGGATTGTGATATTACAATATTGTTATCTCTATTTGCTTTTTTGTTGTATATTTTTACTAATTAAAAGGGTAAACTTTCAGGCACATCAAAATTTGGTATTCGAATTGAATTGATTTCATGGATTTTTCAATATTAGCCATAATTTTATATAGCTCTATTTATCTTATATAAAATTGAAGGGCAAATTTTGTAAAATTACAAATAAAACTGTTATTTGAGAGATAAAAATGATTTTCTTTTTATAAGTACTAGCAATACCGCACACTCTACATGTGTGCAAAATATAACAAATATATATATTTCAGTTTAGTACTTCAATTGTTTTTAGGATGAAAATATAAATATATTATTAAATTTCTCTTATAAGAATACTTTTTTAAGAATTATTTGAAATAATTTATTAAATTATAATAATTTAAAAATAAAATAATTATATGAAATAAAATTTGATGACAAAGAATAAACACAAAAAGAAAAAAAAATCAAGTAATTATAATTAGAGAAAGTGGTTTGTGGGTTGAGAACATGAGTTTTTTTAAATTGGATGTAATATTATAATATTGGCATTTTTGTTACTTATTTATTGCATGTGTTTACTAATTAAAAAGATAAATTTGGCACATCAAAATTTGGTATCCGAATTGAATTAATTTAATGTGAATTCTCAATTTTAGCCACAATTTTGTATATCTCCATTTATTCCACATAAAATTAAAGGGCAATTTTTGTAAAATCACATAAATAACCGGTATTTGTGAGACAAAAATGACTTTCTTTTTATAATAGTATAGATAAATAATGCCAAGGCATTAAGAGAGAGTAAATGAGATGGTACTATATATTAATTTAAGGCCCAAAAACTAATGAAACAATTGGCTTTGTTTCTCAATCAAGACAAATCTTAGAGAAAACACATATGGTGTACATACTATGTTTCTTGGGAAATTCTTCCGTTAGTCACAGTTCGTAAGCAACTAACGTTAGTCATCTTTAATTCTAGATATTAGACGTGTGATATTTAATCTAAACTATTAGTTTTATATGACCTGTAACATGTTGTGCAGGTAAACTGGAAATGTTATCTGCTACACAAGTTACCAAGTGTTTTTTATACAACAATTATTGTAGCAGACCATATATGAGTCCACTAAATTCTAACCAATTAAATTTTTATTTTAACGAAAAAAGGAAAGCTAAAACTTTAATGCCATTGGGGTTTATAAGATTATTCTTACTCATTCTTTTCACTTTATTGAAAAGTTCAATGTTATTTTTTATTTAAAAAATCACCATGGTATTCATTGTAATTTTTATTTTTTAATAAATACTATGGTGAAATTATAATATTATGGTACTACTACAATCCGTTAATATTTTATATTTTAATACCATGGTTTCATTTTAATACCATGATACCATAATTTTTTATTTTTAATTAAAAATACCATGGTACTCATTATAACTATTTATTTTTTAATTTAAGAATATGTGCATTAACAAGAACAACTAATTGAAAAGCATGATACAAAAATTAAAATACTAAATTGATACCAAAATAAATAGTATTTATAATTCAAAAATCCGAACACATGTTAATAGTTGATAAAAAAAATTAAGGTTTAATTTAAAATTTTAAACATATTTTAAAGAATGTATAACATTTATCACGAATTATTTTAAAAATAAATATAGAATATGAACATCTACATATAAAAAAAATGTAAAATATGGATATCATTATTAAGTAAACTATTCATATTATTCATAGATTTACTCTCAAATGATTGATTTGCAATGATATTGAATAATGTATTTTTAAAAGCAATTTGTATATATAAAATGCATAGAAAGGACTACAACAAGCACAAGTTGATAAAAAAAAATGTGCTTTGATTGTTAATGGAGATAAGCTATGAAACACAACAACAACAACAATACTAATAATAAATGGAAAGAATGAATACGCGGTTTTAACAAATATAGTTCAAGATTGAGTAATATATTTAAATGTATATCTCACCAAAAAATGTAGGAAATATGAAATTTAACTATTGGTCTCAATAACACACACACAGACACACACACACACACATAATGAATAATAATAGTAATAATTTACAAAAAAAAAGGATAATAATAATAATAGTAGTAATATGATAACTATATATCAACAATAATTCAATGGGAGATATAAGTAGAACAATAATAATGATTATGAGTAGTAGTAATAGTAGTAGTAGTAGTAGTAATAATAATAATAATAATAATAATATGGTTGTAATTAATATAGATCTAGCTAGATGATTTAATAAATATTTATATATAGAAAGTATGTGCTCTTTGGAGACGATAACCAAATATGAAATTCGTTTATTGATTTGAATAATTATGGTTATTATGTATAATCAAATATGAAGTTAATTATAATAACTACAACAATTATATTATTAATGATTAGGGTACGCATTTGGAATTTGATAAACAATACTCACACTCTTAATACGGAACATCTAGTAATCATATTATATGCTTTTCATATCATAATTGATGAATAATACTCTATTTTATCAAAAAGAATTGACATATTTAAAAATAAATCAAATACTTATAAATAGTTTGTTTGATTTTAATTTTTGTCCGAGAAATTATATTTTATTTGTACATTTATGAATTCATATAATATTTTTTGTACTACCGAACCGATGTTTTTAATGGTAACTTGAAAAAGATATACGTACTCATATGATTGAATGTTGAATATTCTTCACCTCTTATAACAATAACAATAATAATATTCATTCATGAGAATACTTAAAAGAAAATAATAATATTTTTATTTCTAAGTAATGAAATAGAATATGATGTAATTTTTATTTAATTGAAGCTAATATTTAAATTATAGTAGAAATTATTTGTAAATAATTAAGAGATTTTTTGATAAGATTAATAATTAAGGGAATGATGAGTGAGAGAGAGAGAGAGAGAGGAGGATAGGAAAAAGAGAAAATTGACCATGTTAGTAGGTCTTAATTACTATTTCTCGTTCGCCGAACAATCTAACCTGGATTCAATGTATCCGTCAGATTTCGTTGGTTTATCTTCAATTGTCCTATGTGGCAACATACAAAATATATGTCTTGACACAAAAATGTGACGTATGAATAAAAAAGGCCAAAAGAGAAACAATGCCAACCTGGCCTGTTTTGGAGGCAATGTGGAAATCAAAATCATGACAGGTATATGAAAATAAATATTATCAATATAAATTTAAAAATTTGCCATATATATATATATATATTTGTTTTTCAAATAAAAAATAACTAGCCTAATGTCCACGCTATGAACGTTGTTAATTATAAAAGTATATGATATTTTTGAAGTATCTCGGTATATATTGTACAAATTTACTATATTATTTTGTTATTATCTCGGTATAATAATAGTAAACAGATCAAAATAAAATTTTAGGAATGCATCTTGCGGAAAATTGAATCATGGTGAGATATATTAATCAAAGTAAAAAAATTAAAAAAAACATATAAAATAAATAAATTTGCTTTCCACCTTATAAAGCTTAAACAGAAAACTGTTTAAAAAATAATGTGAAAAAGAAAAACAAATACATTATTGTCAATCTAAATATTAATTTAAATGACACTAATGCAAGATAAGTACAATTCATACCAAGGAAGAATTTTCCTTCAACTAATAAAGAATCAATTCCAATATTATTGTCAATCTAAATATTAATAGCAAATATCTATAAAAATGAAAAGATACAAAAATTATAAACTCATATATGAAAATAAACAAAAAATAATAATATACTCAGTCAATTTAGAAAGAATCCAAAAAAATCCCGCACCCTCACCCTAATTTTGTAGAAGAAAATGAAAAAATGAAATCAAAAATAGAAAATCAAAAAGCAAGCCAACAAATAAGAATTTGAAAGTAAGAAAAGATATATATATAGAGAGATCAATTAAAAAAATAAATCTATGAAATCATTATCAAAGAAACTAATAATGATAAACAGATGAACAACATAAATATAAAATATAAAATAAAGAAAAGATAGAAAAATCAAGAACTTGAAGGAGAACTTAATGACAAAGAACAAACACAAAATAACACGGAGATCATTAAACTATATTTATAAAATTAAAATCATAAAAATGAAATACTAAAATCAGGAATTAGATGAACTAAAAAAATCAAAAAATAAAAAACAAAATATTATCAGAAGAATTTCGTTAAGTGAAAAGATATAAAGTTTTTAAAGATATCTGTGAAAATTAAAAGTAAGCATAAACTTTATCAATTTTAAAAAACATTTTAAAAAACATGGACTTCCAACAATCAAACCAATAAATAAGAACTTCAACAATCAAACATGTGCCTTCGGTTGATCAGGTTGCCATTTTGTTGATTTTCACAGGTTTGTTTTGCTATCAAATTTTGATTTTTGTTATTGCTAGGTTTTCCCACAATAGCAGAAATATTTTTCTTTTATCATATTGTTATGATTTTTGGCAGCATCAAATGTCATTTTTCTGTCATAAATATGTTGATACAAATGGTGGGAAGCAACACCAACTACCAGTTAGTCTAGAGGAATGAACCGATAGATCCCTTAAACAAAGTGAAGAACTCGAACCCTAGCGTTGTGAATGGAGCAACTGGGTTGGGAGGGTCACCCCCAGAATGGGCCTCTGCAGTACTCGATCTCGATTAGTCAATTAATAAGTTGGAACCGGATGACTAGGATAAAAAAAAAAAGTGGTGGGAAGCAACAACTTTTTTCCTGCATGTTTTGGTTATTTTAAGCATATTTGATGATTTGCCTTAAAATTTGTCGCCAAAATTCGTGGTTATTTTATTGTTTTCTAGTAGTGGATAATTTGCTCTAAAAATAGGTACATGCTTGTCACATAATACCATTTTAGGCAAAAAAAAAACCACTCTAAAATTCACCAAAGGGATGGACGTAGAAACATTTTATAAGTTCAGGGACTGTAAGGTCACAAATGGTTCTTTATAGATTAAAGTGATAATAAAATAAAACATTGAGGACCTTTATGATTTTCAAATTTTAATTTTGAAATTGATTTGCATTTTATATGTGTCATGCTTTTTAACTATTAAAGAATATTTTTGTTGCCAAACCAAATACGTAAGGTACAACACAGCTTGCGAAATTTAAATACACTTTTTATTTTATGATAATATCGATTAATCTCTCTTTCATTGTTCAACTTTCAGAAATGAAGATCCTTTTTTTTTTTCATAAGAAGAGATGGTGGTTTTAACTTCTCCCGTGAAAGAGTTGTATCCTATTTATGGAGTAGTGGTTAGTTACATATTTATTTGTTTGATTTTACTTTTTCAGTTTTTAAATTTTATTATTATTGTTTTTTCTTCAATTTTGTTTACTTTGAAGGGAATATTTGGATTTAATAGGTATATTTTCTCTTTAACTATTGATAAAATTTATCATATTCATTTTATATTTTAAATTTTCTACTTTTCTTTATTTGTTGTTTATTCAAATTTAATTTAGATTACCAATTTCTTAATTTTCATTTAAAATTCTATTTTTGTTCATCTATTTATCATAGGATGAGAGATATTCATTGATTTTATGACTGTTTACCATTTGAAACAGCTAGTCAATCATTTTGTTTAAATATCTAAATTTGTTTTAAGTTTTTGTTTTTTACGATTTCCCAAGGGCAATCATTTGGGTACCTTTTATATTTATTTGTTAGATTTTTGTATTAATTTTAAAGTTTCATTATTTATTTATTTAATTTTGTTTTCTTGAAGGGATTCGTTGGATTCTATAATTATATCTTGTTTCTTTAACTATCAATAAAACATATTCTAAAAAAAAAAATCCAATTTTCAATATGAGAGAGCTACCTATGGGGAAGAAAAGAATTACTAAAAACGCACCCCATTTTATTTGGATGAAATGAATATCCTTTTCTTGTAACTTTTAAGAAAATTTTATATTACCTTTGAATGTTATTTATTATAAAAGCATCCAAAAAAATTTAATTTTCGATACAAAAATTTTATAGAAAACAATCAACCATCTAACGGCGTTCGCATCAATTTTGGAGTACGTAAGTATAGGTGTTTTCCCAAAGAAGACACCATACAACATATAAATATCTCTTGGTATTCTTGTCTTTGTTTTTGTAGATAGAAAAACTCAATTCTTTTGTGCTTTATTTCCCTTCTGGTTTTTAGTTTCATAGCTGCAAAAAAAAATAAAAAAATAGAGGGTTGCGATATTCAATAGTTATTAATTTGTCTCGCCTTTCAACCCTAACATTTACACTGAATTATGAGAAACAAATAATAAAATTGAAACCTATTAGCATATGTTATTTAAGCCTACCCACTTCTTTCAGCAACAAATTATACGTTTATTACAAAGTGCATCTAGTGCCAGTTATTCCATGCTTTGTTGATTAAACTATTTGATCAACAAAGTACTTGTCCAAGCTAATATCCAACCAAAGCATCTGTTTCTCCCGTATTAGTGACAATCGTCAAAACTTAGTCTGTTTCTCCAGTATGAGTAAGTCCTGTCCAACTTGAGTTTTATTCTCGAAGTCAGTGGGACTCATCATTGCGGAAGGAGTTGATATCCAACAAAAGTATTACTAAGACTATACCTTTTAGAGAAGCCATTACATTTGTTTAATGTAGCTTGTTATTGTACTACCGTTCATGAAATGTGTATTGGCTAAAGTTTTTGGTCTAAAGTTTATATATAGTGTTGAAATTTAAAACTATTACACATGCATGATTTGCATGATTTTAAAATTGGCGGGTATATTTCAGCTAACTGAAATTAAGTTTATTGATAGTACAATTAGGTTATCACTAAATTGATGGAGAGCTAAGTTGGCTAATTTACACATATTATGGTTCAAACGTCCAATATCTAGCACAACAATGGGTGAATGCATTATTTTACTTATTTTGAAATACCATTCTTTTCAAATAAACTCCAATTGTCATGCCGAACAATAGCAATAGTTAAACTTTGGTCCTTCAACACAGCTTAAGCGTCACATTTTATCCATACATAACCTCACCAACACCCTGTGTCTCTTCCAGAGAGTTTAATTGTTGTCATACACCATCACCAATCCATAACTAGTATTGTTTTTGATGGAAGTCAGTATATTGCATCAACCAACTAGATTGATACTACATTGATTAACAAACTATTATACTCACTTATCACCAAATACCAAATAATTACAAGGAAAAAAGTATACAGTAGACAACAAATTAGTATAAACTACACGTGACATACTCATCTGTAGATATTTACTGTATCGTGATTGTTTGTTATGATCTTGACTTAAATGTTGTGGACTTTCCTAATGATGGGGTTGAATCCACCAAAAATAAATCATACTCCTCTAAACACAAAATTAATTTGTAGATAGGGTGAGAAGGGTCGATCCCACAGGGAATAACTTATTGACTACTTTTCAAGATAACCAAGAGTGCAAAATAAAATAAAGGGAGGGGGGTTTAGAGTGATGAGTTAATAAACGTAAGAAAGAAAACACAAGTAAATCTATAAGAATGAAGACTCAGTCAAGGGTAATTCTTCGCACAACGTTTTCATGGATTGATCATTGATTCAAAAATAGCTTTTAATTCATGCAATAGATTGGTTATAGCCTTCAGAGAACTTGTCCAACCTAATCTTTCCTTAATAATAGACTAGACATGCGAACGCTATGAATAATCCCTAATTAACGAATAACCCTAGTCGAACGATAGGATTTAACCCGTTAACAGCATTAAAAACTAGAAAGACCCAAATCCTAGCCAACAAACCTACAAACGTGGTTGCTTGAAACTAGATTGCGTATTTTTCATAGTATAACGAATTATACTATTTTCCACTTGTGTTGATTCAATCAAACAATTACGGATTCGATTTCCTCAACTGGAACTATAAAGTTAAATTAATTGAACAATGGGCCCTAATTGCACAACTAACAAAACAACAATAAGAGATGGAGTTTTCCCAAAGAGCACAGAAAAATACACAAATACTGCATAAAATTAAAAGACAAGCAAACCGATTAGATCTCACAATCCTTGAAGAAAATGTTGGCTCGAATTACTCCTTGACTGAATAAAGTATTTTAGCCACGCATGGCCATAATAACAACTAAGATAAAAATATAAAAGTTGGAAATTCTCAAGAGAAAAACTAAGAACTAGAACAAAGAGTAAAATCTAAGATGTCTCAATAATAAAATAACAACGGGTATATATAGGGTTCAAACCCTAAATCCAAATCCTAATAGAGTTAGGATAATTATTTGGCAAACCCTAATAGTTGTAGGCAAGTAGAGAATTTGCTTCCAAGTCGAACTCTTGCCATATCAACCTCTTCCTTTTCCAATCCCGCGTAGGATTTTCAGCTCCTAAGGGGTGATCACGCCTTGCGCGATAAACATGATTATTTCCAAATTTAACCTTCCAGCTTCCTTGTACGACATTCCTCTGTACTTTTTACCACCTTTTGGCTCGTTTTTAGCTCCTTTTCATCAAGTTTTACCTATAGCAAGTAACAATTAGCTTTTGTGAAATTTGAACCCATTTAAGATCCAAAATTAATCGAAATAAGCATCATTGGGGCCTGAAATTAGGTAAAAATAACATACTATCACCTAACACACAAGTGCGCGTGTGTCAACAAGTAATATAGAGAGAATAAAGTGTCGAATCCCACAAACACTTGTAAATTATTGCTAAAAAGTACTAAAATTAGAATTCCTAAACTTGTTCTAAACTCACTTATTAGTGATAGAAATTAAATTTGACAAAAAAAAAAAAAAATTAAAACCAACTTATGCAAAATAAATAATAAATAGCAAACTTAATTAACTCAAGTCCAGGATTACAACATCCCCAATATGCTTCTTAACTCAAATTACCAAAATTTTTATAATCATGTGAATTATTTTGATAACCTAGAGGACGATTTTATTTGTGGGTGTTCTGTCAAAATTCCCCCATACCTGTTATCAAATAATGTTATCCTACATATCTATAGCTAGCAATTAGTTAATAACGCATTAAATTCACTCATTGGATAACATATGATTTGCAGGTATACGTCTATCATACAAACTAATTCACTTTTTGACAAACATATAATCGAAAATGCATTGCTCATTTTATTATCTGGTTCCTAATTTCCTTCGCCAAGGCTTAGATAGGATTCCTAATGTGCAATTAGTGGCCAAACTATTGTAAAAAAATAATCCAAACTAACAATTAGAATAAATACACAAAAATTATAAGAGCAACACAAAACTCATAAAAATTGCATATTGGGTTTAGTCATAATCCCAAAATAAAATATTTAGCTAATCAGGTTAACAAAATCCAAAAGAATATAAAAATTATCCATTAATACAACTAAAATTTAAAGACGAAAAAGTCTAATTAAATGCCAAATCTTCAGTTCCTTAGCCTTGAATCTTCTGTTGCTCGATAGAGTCTTGGAAGATGAATTTAATCTAAACCAAAAACTAGAGAAAAACTAAAAGAGAGAATGTAAAAGTATGATTTCTGTCGGCAACTGCGCTTTTCTCCTATTTAAAAACCCTTAAAAATCCTAGTTTGACCTAAAATCCTAATTTGGGTAGGAGTAGAAAATTATCAAATTCACAGCTTGTGCATATGCAAATTTGGTGCATTGGATCGCAACCAGTTCTGTTCATTTACTTTGTTCTTGCACAAATTCGTAGGTTTTTGTGCAGGATTGCACCATTTTGCTGCATGTTTGCCCTTCTAGGCTCCTTTTTTCCTAAAATAAGGAAAACAAACATTAAACCTTTTTAAATAATTTAAATAAAAGGAAAAGTACAATAAATCTATTCAATTGAGTACATAAATATGTAGAATTTATGGACTAGTCAATTCCCCAAACTTGATCGTTGCTCATCCTCGAGCAACACAACACAAAAATAATTGTTAGAATCTCTCTGTTTTTTTGATGGGTATTGCAACTTTTGCTAGAAATTAATTGTACCAAATAATGTACTATGATGCTACATATAGCATTACTTAATAAAAATAAGGTTGTGTTAGCGACTTAGTTAAATAAGTTTTATTCAATTAACATATGATAAAAGGCTTCCTCAAGCACAAAAATGTCATAGGGTAAAATTAATTTCCATCCTTAACTTTTCAGCTCAGAAATTAATAAATTAGCCCTTAAATTTTTAATTTTTTTTTTGCCATTTTCGTTCTCTAAATTATATTTTGGCCATCAGTTCCATTATTTTGTACAAATTACTCAAAATACCCCTAAACTTCTGCTAATACTAAAAAAAAAATAAAAATAAAAATCATTATCCACGATGCATATCAATTTCATTTAGGTCCCTCATTGGGAAAACGAACATTAGAGGTTGAGGATGGTTTTGCCATTTATTTATTTATTATGTTTATAAAAAGCCTCACTCCCCTACTTTCTTTTAGAGCAGAAACCAAATAACATTTTCCAAGATACATAACCAAAATTTAATTTCCTAAGCAAAAATACCCATCTCTTTGAAAGCACAAACTCATTCAAAAGATCAACCATTCATCAAATTCAACCAATAATAGCAGCAGCAATATGGGGCAGTAATCAAGCATAGGTATAGAATATATATATATATATATATATATATATATATATATGTGTGTGTGTGTGTGCGCCCGCGCGCGCACGCTTTTACGGAATGAATAAAAACCTACTAAATTTTCTATTTATATCTAAGTCCTATAGAGCACTCAAGTCTAATATGTGTTATTATGCATGGGAAAATAATTCGGTGGAGTTTGGTCAAATATATGTTTGTTCAACTTTAAATGATCAATAAATAAGCGAAATTATTGAGTATGTTTCATAGATGAAATTGCATCCGGCCCCCTGTGTTATGTCTCAACGACCAAAAAGCCTAGTGTATTTTAATTCGTATAGAAATCCTCATATTTTACTAAATTAGCTTACTGCCCCCTCCGCTCAGTTTAAGATGAAATACTTTGAAATGACCATTTTACCCTTACATGATACACAATCTTATATATACGTCTTCCCCCTTCCTTTTTCCTTTTTCCTTTTTCTTTTCTTTCTATCATTTTTTTTAATCTCTGTCTCTTGTCTTTTTTAGTCAGGTAAGTTGCTTTGTTAGTTTTCTAGTTAATTATAAAACAGAATGTTTAAGTCCTTTCTTTATCATTCTATGGATTAGAAGTTTCGTAAAGAATATTAGTATTAATTGTTTTTTATTACAATTAACTCGGGACACTCTATAAATGCCAACCGGAAAGACACCCCCACACAGACGCACACACTCACCCAAGAGGAAAGGGAAGGAGGACAAGAGAATTCGAACTCAGAACCTCACTAGTGCCGGTTTGAACCCTTACCACTGGGCTACGACCCTAATGGCATTAATATTAATTAGTAGCATTTCAAAATTAAGCATAGAAATTTTGTATTTCTTCATTTGCCTACCAAATTGTGTGGAATTTTTTGGTGTAATGATAATATAAAGCTTGCGAAGGATATCCCCCAATCTATGAATAATTAATTTTGACTACGATTTTCCTTCTACAAAAGTATATCCATTTAAATTTTTCATCTTTGCCCCGACATTGTTGGTTGAATTTGATGAAGATATGATTTTTTTGGGATTGGCTGTGACTTGTAATTTTAAAAGATATGGTATTGTTTTGCTTGAGAAAATTTTGGCTAGAATAAGTAATGGTTTTATAAAAATTTGGAAAAATAATAATAAAAAAGAACAATATAATTCTCAAATCCCACCTAGCACTTTATATAATAGTATAAATAATATAGATAATTAATTAATGTATACTTTTATAGGAGCATACATTAAATGTGCTAGATATTTTCAAACTGCAAAAATAATAATAAATTATTTCATGTGATCAACGGGATATGTACCCTAATTAAATTCGAGCTAGAATTTTTCAAGGGATTATGGTGCCTTTAATTTCTTCCTTCTCTTTTCTTGCTCATCCGATGGGATCAAATTTAACAAATAACAATTTAATGTATGCTCCTATAAAAGTATACATCAATTAATTATTTATACCATCTATACTATTATATAAAGTACTAAGGTGGAAAAATAACTGCCTTGATATTTTTGATTTGTTATTTTTTTTCCTTTTTGTTTTTTTCAAAAGATCTCTCCTATCTTTCTTCAATTATTTTTCTCTCTCCAATCGTCACATTTACATCCCGTTCTCTTCTCTTTTCGCCTTTCATTTAGCTATTCCTACTCTCTCTCTCTCTCTCTCTCCCCCTCTCCCTTCTTTTACTTTCATAAAATAATTTTATTTTGTTGTAAATTTTCTTCCTCTTACTTATCAATTTGTAAGAACATATTTTTATTTTGTGGACATTTTATAATTACATTAGAAATAGTATACGTTTTAATGCATAAATGTTACTAAATATTCTCATTATTAAAACTAAGCATTGTTCAATATTTATTTATTTATTTACACAGATCAGTGTGTTTAGTTTACTAGTACATACAACAACGTAACACATTCAACATATAATTAATACTCGCTTGACAGATTAGAATTTCTCTAATTCTCCACCCCAACCCCAACTTGAAAACAAATAGAAATAGAAAAATAAGAAAAAGAGAAAACAAAAAACTAGCTAGCTTCCATAGATAATTATTAAATAAAATTTATTAATAATAGAAATTTAGCAAAAGAGAAAAAAAAAAGGAAAAAAAAGAAACAAAGATGACAAGGCCATAGGCCCATCTAACGTGCTCCTTATCCCACTAATCAAGACCAACACTGCTTCGCAACATTCAATAAATCTCTTGTGCTGCAAGTTTAGACTATTAAACCTCCTTAACCTCCACAACGGGGGCATTCACCTTGACCTCATCTTTCACCACCGGCTTCTCCTTCTCCTCGATTTGGAAGGCCTCGACCGGGAAGGATCGGGACAGCCCCGTCGGACTCTTGAAGGTGATCTTCCCAGTGGGCGGGTCGTCAATGTAGATGTCGCTGATAGATATCCACATGAGGAGCTCCTTGGCCTTCACACCCGTCAGCTTCCTGATCCTCTTGGGCTCGACATACGCGGTCACCTCAGTCGCGTACTGGACCGACCTGCCGATCTTCTCGAACTTGTGCTCGCATTTCTTCTTCTGTATGAGCCACACGAACCCCGTATCCTTCACGTACCCGCACTCCACGATGTCCTTTAGAGGCAGCAGCCCGTTGGGCAGCTCCATTTCTGTCAGCAAAAACTTGGATTTCTCCTGGCATATTGCGTCGCCGCGGTACATCTCCGATGCGCTCGCTCTGATTTCGTCTGTTATCAGAGACATTTTTTTTTTTTTGGAGGGGGATTGGTGATTTTGAAATTTTTTTTGTTTGTTTTGACTGCTAGTGTGCTAGTGAGGGATTGTTGTGGAGGAGGGGATGGAGGGGGTTGTTAATATAGGTGGGAGTTTGGGTATTTCGCCTTGGCTTTGGTGTTTATTTCGGCAATGCCATTGGTGAGGTTTTCATAGGCATGAATACGTGCCTGAATTTTGGTGAGCTAATACCAGCTACGCTTACATTGGTTATGTATGTGACAACGTACCTAGAGGCACAACACGAAAATCAAATTGTCACTTATTACAAGTTGTCATTATATCTTTACTGATTATTGACACAGTAATAACAATTATTATTATTATTATTATTATTATTATTATTATTATTATCCTAATAATAGTTAAAATCTTATAACAAATTAGCATTATACATATACTACTAATTGCAATATTAGTCAATATTAAATATTAGTTTACAAAAATAAAAATGATTACCACCTAGTCATTTTATTCTAATTGTTTCTATTACATTCTAAATTTTTTTCATTAAGATTATTCTTTTGTAGCGGGAAACCTAGAAAATGTAGGTTTCAACCCAAAATTGTTCTACGTTACTATAAATCAACCTAGGGATTGTGGCATTTCCATCATCAATGTTAATAGCCTACTATAAGTCGGTAATTAGCACTTAACAAGATTACGTGCTAGTTGGGTCATGTGAACGTGATTTAGTAGTAGAGAACAAATAATACACACACACACACACATATGTATATACACATGGTAATTGCAGTAAAAATCACAGCAACTCATTTCATTATAGAGACTACTCTAGTAATCTCCAGATAATTAATCTATAATGATTGTTGAGTACTATCTCACGTGGCAAAAAATCAGTTTTTATGATGTAACTTAGGAGATTTTAATCGTTCAAGTTATGGTGGAATGTACGTTTTTGCCTAATTTCATACCTCGAGTTTCTTCTTCCTTTCGTACATGGTGAATGTCATTACCAAAATCTGATATTTTATTGACTAGTTCCTCTTATATATGAAGCTCACAAAAGGATAATTATCATCTATTGCGAATTGCGAATCTAATCAAATAATAAATCTACTATTAAAGCAGGATAATAAACTATTAGCAAAGACAAAATAAATTCCATACGTTTCAGTGGAAAATCGAATCAAAGACCTTATGATCTTGCGCCCTAAGCTTCGCCATTCAACTAGGTTATACCAAAAAAGAAAATTCAATTTTAATTACACGAATTGGTGAAAATTAAATCGACTTTGATTGGTTTTATCATGAATTGAATTGGGGTAGGAGACCTTTGCACCTACACAAAAAGTCAACACGATAGAAGAGTGTTATAAAAATTGAATTGGATTGCGCAACTGCACATTTAAGTCGGGATAGAGGTGGTTGGAAAGACAACTAACAAGCAAATAAATTTTTCTTGTGCAGTTGGGAGAGGGGCGGTACCAATTTATGTGGAGGTGAAGGCTGTGGTCAATTCAAATTTATTCAATTAATTTGTAAGGAAAATGAAAAGAAAATTTAAAAAAAAAAAAAAGTGGCCTACAATCCACTTTAATTAAACTTATATATACGAGTTGGGTAAGATTATTGGCATCCAAGTCTAGGGCACCTAACATAAATCAACGATTTAAGAACTCCCTAAACATGGTCACCTAAGCTTATTATAACTTAAAGAGTGAAAATTTTCAAGTAGTAAAGGAGAGCGTTGATAGGTGTATTCTATCACTATTAAAAATGAATCTTATTTGATATATATAATGTTGTATTTTTAAAAAGTATTTTAGTTGTATACTTATTGTGATATTTTATATATAAAAATGTCTTTGTAAATTATACCAAAATTGAATTAAAATATATATTTTGTGACACTGCAAAGTATCAAAATAAATTATTATAGCACTCAAATACATAACACTTTAATTAGATAATGTCACCAAACCAAATTTGCCTTTAGTGACTAACTAAAGTGTAGTGATAACCTCTTTGACACGTTATAATGTTACGATAAGTTCATTACAATTCAAATTTAAAATAATTTATTGAAATACTTTTTATGAGATGTCATAATAGGTACATAAATGTAATACTACTATATTATACGTGTCAAATTATGTTATTATTTTTTTAACAATGTAGACTACACCTAATATATTATCTCGAGTGATTGGACGCATGCCATTATTCTATAATGATGTCATAATGTTAGTGCCCTACAAGAGGGTATCACTTTCACTAATAGGAATTGACCCTTTAGGGGTTCACAAGCATATAATGGAGAGAGGACCTATGGGTTGGTAGGCTTGAACCGAACCCACACACGTGCACACTGTCGTCGGTCTGAATTTGGGCTCAACCAAATACTATTCTTTTTAGATACGATCCGAGTCGAAATTGGGTAGAAATCAACTGAAATTGCAAAGACGTGCACGACCCAAATCATTTTAGATATGATCCGAGTCAAAATTGGATCGAAATCAGCTCAAATTTTAGACGGGCCCGAACCGCACCTGAGTGCAACCAACGGCTAGCCGCACCCGAATGGGTGCGAACCATGCCTAAACCGTTGCGTACACAAACCAAATCGATTCAATCAAACTGAATCAGTGATAGCCCCAAGAGTTGCAGCCTTTTGAACTTTCAACCACAACTTTTCAAGTATTATAAATACCCCCAATGCATTTGACATTTGAATCATCCAAATTCGAATTCATTTTCCATCTTCTGCATTTCACTCCCAACATTTCCAAAGGTTTGCTAAACTATCCAGTGAGTTCATAACTCTTTCTAAGTTTACTGTTTCTCGAAATTTGGAGTGCTCCTATTTCGAGAAGTAGGTTGTTGTATCTTGGGAGACAATTGCCATGAATCTTGAGCACTAGTGAGGGGCAGTTTCATCTTAAAAATAGAGAGTCCAACTCTCTTCTCGACCTAATACCATAGCCTAATCACGCCCTACAGACGCACTACATACCAACAGTTTCTGAGATAACATGACTGCACGAGATGAATCAGTACAATTTTATTGTATTTGAGTTTAGGGTTATTGTGTTAGGTCGATAACAAATCAACAAGAAATATTAAAATTTTGGGTGGGTTTGGGTTGGATTGTGGGCTACATGATAAATACGGTAGTTTTATGGGTTTTGGTCATGGGTACCCCCCCTGTGTAAAACCAAAAATACTATGAAATAAAAATTAATATAAAAGACTATGTGAAATGTGAAAACCATCAACGTAAACCCTCGATCGATGGTGTATTTTACACGCATCATTTTTACATGTGTGATAGTATTTTAGACTTGCAAATATATTCTTTTAAACTTGTGTTAAATTTACAAAACTCCCTATAATACAAAAAAGATTGTGTTAAAAAAATATTAGTCCAAAACCCATCATATTTTTAGAAACTAGCATACCGCCCCTCACATATGTGGAACTTTAACACAAGTACCACATGTTCCATGTTTCGCAAATTGACCGTAAATGTGTGAAATTTTGATGGTTAAAATTTGGGTTTCAAAGAGTTTTTTCCCCTTTTCCCTCATTCATTTCGTTTGGACCAGGCTTTTTCCTCTTCCAAATTAAAGAAACAAAACGTATTGCTAGTCTATAATTTTCTAAAAAATGGTAAAATTGAAAATTCATACTTAGATATTCAGAAAATGAACCAAGGGGGCAGTGTGCTAGTCTCTAAAATTATGAGGGGGTTTAGACTAATTGTTTTAATTCATGATTTTTGTACTAATTAGAATTAACATGGAAAGTGTTGTAAATTTAACTCTAATTTTATTTGATAACAACATGACCCAACATGAATCCACACTAAAAAGGAAAAAGAAAAAGAAAATTAGAAATTGCCAATGGTTCAAAATTCAAAATTTTAATCTTCTTACCATTTTCATTTATTTTTTCGTTCTTTTTATTTTAGTTGTACTCATAAAAAAAAATACAAAATTTACCATATCAAAACTTTTGGCTAGGGTTTTTCAAAATTGCGAGTGGTTCAAATTTTTGTGGCTGAAAAATGGTCTTTTTGATTTTTGTAAATGTTGTGATTTTAAAAATATTTTTATGTTTCTTTGCATAGTTTATTAATTTAGTTGTGATCTATGAATATTAGGTTGTGATTTTTGCATATTTTTAAACTATGTAGTTGCTTTTTAGAACTTATGGATATTTATGATGTTACCTTATGTGTTTTGTTTATATTAGTTTTAAACAATTTTTTATGTTATTCTAGTAGAAAATTGTCTTTTTAGTGAATTAATAAGCGAAAAAATATATGTGATAACAGGTTGATATGAGTTAGATTGTGGTTTTGTGTTATAATTCGGTTGATACAAAAATTATTGTATTAGATTGGATTGGCAAGATAATTTTAGGTTTATGTTTGGGTTGAAGCTTATTAGGCTGGATTTGAATTGATCAATTTTCAGCATAAACAAAACCCATCCAACATAATATGTGTGTGACCCCTATCTTCAATTTTATGTTTCATTCTTAAATTTTAGAGACTTTTTTTTTCTAAAAAAAGTTAATTCAAATGATAGTATATTGTAACTCATTCTTTTATTATTTGTCTTTCCTACGAAATAAAAGATGCAAAAATAGTGTTAAGCATCTATGCAAACCTGTGATCTGAAAGTACAATAGATCATTTTGTGATTGTTTGCATAAATTTTCAACGTTTGCGCCGAAGTGGTCGCTCAGGGTTCGAATTCGCTGAGTTCAATAAGAAAACAATAAATTCGAAGTGAGCTCTTGGTGTTTGGGTGCGGGCGTGCCAATGTGCAAGAGCACAAGAGTGAATTCTTGTTGATTCGAAGTGAAAAAGTGAAGTGATGCGCCTAAGACTTTTATCGAGAAACGATTGAGTCGGAGTAGACAAACACTACCCCTTAAGGTTCTATTTGTCTACAACTTAATGTAGGACTTAACAATTTAGTATTTTAAAGATCGAAAAGGATCAAAAAGTTTAAAACGAAAAGAGAATGAATTTGAAGACGAAGTGCTACTTGCCACTTTCTTTTGATACAATTTAGTATAAACCTTTGGGCATCTATTTTAGTTTCTCTATGTTTGTAGCTCTAGCTAGTCTTTTTTTTTTATTTATAATTTTTATGTTAGTTATCTTTTTCATTTTTTTAACTTTTGCTATATTCCAAGAACTTAATCTAAATATCAAATAGTCGAATAATCATGAAATTATAATAAAAGTTAACAATTTTTTTAATCAAGAAAATATTATTAATTAATTGAATCATATTTGAGAACAATCATTCTTATAGACTTTAGCTTTAAACTAAGTACTTCTTGTTGCTTGAAACTATGATTATACTACAAAAAATGTTGCTTTTGACTTTCTTTAACAGCATCAAAAGAAAAGACAGTGATAGATTTAATTATTTATGAACAAAGCAGAAATACAAACCAAATAACTTTTTATCATTATTGACAAATTAAATAATACCATAATATTATTGGACCATATTGAATCCTGAAGAATGATTTTCTTTTCAAAATTCAATAGACTAAGAAATTACAAATACAAAATAGTCATAGGCTATAAAGTCGGAGATAAGAAAAAAAATCCAACTAATAATATTTTGCATTATGGGTAATAGTATTGGAATTATTTTTAATTGGAGTAATATTTTGAAAAAAATTCACACATATGTGGGAATATTATCCTATTTTTTTTCTTTTTTACAACTAATGAAAAATGACAAGAATAAATAAACAAACAAATAAACAGATTTAGCCCACGGATTTTCATTGGTCGGGAAATTGTAAGGAAAAATGGTAAAAGATTAAAGTATAGCAGTGTATTTTTTTTTTAATTTATGATATATAGTCTAATATGAACATAATTAAATAAATTAAGATGCTCTTTGTATAAAGTTGAAGATTTCGCATAATTACAAATATAAATATTTCTATAATTTTGATAAATTGGTTTATTTCTATATATATTAAAATTATCGAATATGAACAATAAAAAATTTTAGGCAAAAATGATAGAGAAAGACTTAGATTTGGAAGAAATGCCAAAATCATTGTTGACAAATAAGGAATTAGCGAAAGATTGACTAAAGTCAGTAACATTCGTTTTAGTATCTACGTTTTCTCATTCTAAAATACACTAATTCGATACATAAATTTATCTGAAATGTTGACTCCGCACATATTTACTCCATATAAGTTTTTCACCTAAAAATTTAACCTGATCTAAATTATTCAAATAATTGCTAATAAACCAAAATGTAACTGTAATAATATAAATTTATGGTTTAAGAATAAATAGTCAAAACCACAAGAACATCAATTCTTAAAGGACTACTGGGTTCTGTTCCAATAAAAGTGATTTTTCTGATTACCCATCTAAAAAGCTTAAATTCAACCTGCGCAAACAAAGCAAACTCAAGGTTTCCCTGCTCGTAGCCTGCTCTCTTTCTCTGCGATCAATTCCGTAGCCAGGGATGGCAATGGGTTTGGGTTAAATCCGGACCCAGACCCGAAAGCACTACAGGAAATTTATTTAAAACCCGGTTAGTATTTTATATATATTTTTATTTATTATTTTACGTAAATTTATATAATATACATCTATACGTCATATTTAAAAGTATATATTATATAAATAGCTACATAAAAATAAATAAATATGATATTCTTGTATATAAAAATAATTATATAACATTATTAATTAAATTATGATTTCAAAATGTGTGCAAATAAATATGTGATAACAATGTTTAATTTTTTAAAAATTAAAATATGTTCATAAAAATTATAAATAATGGGTACTTTGTTAATACTATTTTTTTCTTCATGTTTAAGAAGTTGTAATAGTATCAATTTTCTTAAAAAAAATAATTTTTTAAATTATTTTTAAAATTAAATAGGGTCTATTGGGTCCAACCCGGACCCGATAGGTCCGAGCCCGGGTCGAGAAATTCCTCGGTGGGGTGGGTCCTGGGTTTGCCCAGACCTGCCCCATTGCCATCTCCATCTATAGCGTGTCTTGTGTTGAATTTCATTACCTAAGCCGTCATCTACAATCAAGAAAGAATCTAACACTCGATTCTATCTTGGAGGGTTAGGGCCATGCTACAGGCCAAGGGAGTCTCGAAGATTTCTTGGAAAGAATGCATTAGGACTTGTTTGGGTCCAAAATTGAAGTCTTGTTTAAATTTGGAGTGGAACAATTCTGGCCATATTAGAAAGAAAGAAAATAGGTCCATATCACTCCGACACAATACGAGGTTGGCCTAAGTTAAAGGTTAAGACCGAAATAAAAGCCCATGGCCCAATCGGCAAAGAAAGAACCTAAACAAAGTCAAAATTAAACCCTTAATTTTATGGGTTGTTAGAATATAAAATAACAAATGCCTAAAATAGATAATAACATAACTAAAGATGCCAAAATATTGACCATGTGATGCAGAAAATTTCAAAATTTGAATAAGATGGCATAATTGTTATGTCCAAAAAATAAGAAGCATCATCCATTTCAAATGATCAAACTGAATAAGTAATTTAGCCCAAAGAATAAGGGAAAAATGGTTGCAACTTCAAGTCTATAAAAGGGAATCGGATTCACAAGACTTCAACAAGTTAACACTTCAACAAATCAACAATTCAATCAAGACGTCTACACTTCTTTGATTTTTTTATATTTGGAACAAAGATTTTGGTGAGGAAAAATGAGAGGAAAATGGAAATGATCAAAATGAAAGCATAAAGTACTATCATTTCAAGCACAAAAAAAAAATTTCATCTTATTTTCCTTACCAAAATCCTAGAACCAAACGGAGGGTTAGCTCAAATGAGCCAACATTAGCTTAGTTCAGTAGGTAGAAAACTGTTATGCGAGTGTTTGTAGCTATGCCTATTTGGCTCGATATGAGGTTTTCAATGCATTCACTTCGTAACGTCACAAAGTCGCACCATCCCTCACTCCATCTAGGACTCAATTTTGGGATGGGATGTCAATGCGACTGAATGATATCCCACATTCATGTTGAGCGCATAAATGAGAAGTTGTAGCCAAAATCATCAATATTCGCAGGATCGTACAATTCTTTTAATGTACTCACGTGTAGCCATCGTATGGATACATCAATAGTATTACTCGTTTTTCCTTCAAAATTGATGGATATGCTACTTTAATTTGTTTATTCAACTGAAATTTTAAAATCTTTATTTTTAGAATTTGGGAATACTACAAGAAAACAGTGAAAAATCTACGGAATTTTCCTACAAAAAACCTACGGGCTCTGTTGATTTTTTATGTTTTCCTACGAAATACCGACGAAAAGCCTACGGAAAGAATTCCATTAGAAAAAGTGTCACCGGTAAGCTTACCTATGGAGTGACCAACGAAAAGCTAATGGAAAATTCGTCCAAGATTAACCAACGGATTATCAATGGAAAACCAACAGCAAACTCTCCTACGGCATACCTATGGAAAACCTAGAGGTGCACTCAATAAAATTTTTCTACGAAAACAAGCTTAGGTCACGAGTTTAAATTCCTTCAACTGCAAAAATTTGCATATTTTGGGAATACTATTCCAGTAGTAATGACAGTGGGATATTTTTTCTTTTTGTAGGTTTTCTGTGGGTAATCGGTCAGTAGTTTCTATTTTCATAGATTTTTTCTATGGGTTTTTCGTAGGCAATCCTGCAGAACAATCTGGTGCCCGCCGCAATCACCGCCCGCTAGGCTTTCTCTGCCGCTGCCGCCCCAGCCCCAATTGAGTTCCGTTGAACCGCCGAAACACGGTAGGTGCTGCCGTCCCTACCCACAGGGCCCCCAATGCCATCACTACTGGAATAGTATCCCCAAAATATGCAAATTTTTTCAATTAAGGGCCTCAATCTTTTGCTCCTCAATCTCCTTTGATTGCTCTTTGATCTTCGTCTTTTGCTCATCTACTTCAAGTTTAAGGGCCCTAGTCTCCTTATCTTCCAATGCGCCTCTTGCCCAAGGAGCAGAAATTGATCGAGATTGGAAAGACTTTAAAAGTTTTGCCACACCAGCAAGACCATACGCCTGGCCTTTTTTCAAACCTCCAACTGTATCCATCCACACCTAAAAGATGAAAACAAATGGACAATCAAAATTATGCATCTCTAAATATAGAAACCAATAAAATGTAAAGTAAGTTATATTATAAAAATTGATTACGTCAATCTCCTTTTGCCTCTCATGCTCAGTGCTATCCTCATTCTCACTCGAAGTTGCACCATTGTTTTCATGAGCATCCCACTTGTTTTAAAATGATTCCTACATGTAAAACAAATCAAAAACAAACAAAACAAATTAAATATGTAAAACAAGAATGAACAAACAATACATACAAGCTCAAAAATATTACTAATGTATGTATATTAATATAAAAATATATATATTTTTGTATTTATAGAATTTAATTTTATAAGTATTATAAGATATCTTGTTTAGATGTATTTTAAATGATATGTTATTTATTAAGTTTAGGATGTAGATTATAGTTTGTTTTGTGGTTTCCTTTTGTTCACCACTTTTTTTTGGGGTTATATACTTTGGAAGAGGTGGCCACGTCATGTCCAGGAGGACGCCATATGAATTCAATCACTTAACTATTTTAAAATGCCTCAATGTTTATTCGAGTCATTGTAGCAAGTATATATAACTAACCACATGACTTATGTTTGATCCAATTCTGTTAACTGCACATTTTCTGGTGAGTGAGGGGGAGATGGATGTGAATTATTACTTGTTGGATCATATGGTCCTACACATTTCATATTTTTTAATTGTTTGTCTTAGCCATGGATTAAGAAGGCTACATTGTTTTTTATGAGAAGTGCTACGTGTTTTGATTCTAACAAAATTAGATAGTGACATACATCTACATCAAATCACATTATAACTATATATAATTTGCACAAATGTAAAACATAAATTAATGCCAAAAGTTGCATATAACATGATATTAGTACAATATAGAACTCAATTTTAGGGTTCAACAAATCACATTCAACAATTACCAAGTCACATAATCTTAATGCAAACAATAATTTTACACAATTACCAAGTCACATAATCTTAATGCAAATAATAAAAAGCACCTTAAATATAAATACTTCAATTACACACTTGTTTAGGGTTCAACAAATCACATTCAACACAAACGAAAAATCATACATTTACAATGCCTCATTCGTAATGTATATCCTGTTTCTACTCCTACAAACCAATACAAACATCCAAAAAAAAAAAGAAATTACATGACTATATTCATATTTTTTTCAAAACTATACATAAAAAACTGTTGGGTGTATTGGGGGGGAGGAGGGGGCTGGTGTGTGGGAGAAGGGGAAGAGGGGGGGGTGGGGAGGGGGAGAGAGGGGGCTGCTGTGGGAAGGGGGCGGGCCGACGGAGGAAGGAGGGGCTGTAGGAGGGGGGCGGGCCGGCGGGGGGAGAGGGGCCGTGGGAGAGGGGCGGGGCTGGCAGGGGGAAGAGGGGCAGCGGCCCAGATCTGGGCTTGGGGCCGCCGCCGCTGCTGCCTGGAGGGAGCTGGGGGGGGGGAAGGGTTGGCGGGGGAGGGCGGGGTTGGTGAGGAGGGAGAGAGACGGTGGTGGTGGAGGGAGGGGGTGGCGGGGGGGGGGTGCGGTAGCGGAGGGAAGGAGGCGGTGCCGGTGGAGGAAGAGGGAGGCCGGGGTGGGGGGAGGGGCACGGGTGGAGGAAGGGAAGAGAGAGAGAGAGCTTACCTCATGTAGAATTTAGGAAAAGGTAAATGAAATTCAAAATTTTTCTAAGTTAAAGCTCAATTTTTTACCCGATTTGTGACCGAAAATTCGGTCACAAATATATTTTTTAAATTTGGGGGAAATTGCAAAAAACCCCTACGTGGTTTCCAGAAGCTGCATGCTTTTCCCATGTGGTTTAAAAATATGCATAATAACTCCCCCGTTTTTGAAAATTATGCGCGCTTTGACCTATCCGTCAGGAGTTAACGGCATTTGAGTGGCACGCGCCTTTCTTGCATTTTTTTATGGTTCTTGCAGTGTTTTAACTTTGACTTTGTTGTCCAAATGACCAAAATACCCTTGATTGTTTCTATTTATGGAAGACAAGGTACTATACTCCATTTACCTCTTCTTTCAAGTCTTCAACACCGTGAACCTGTTGCCAGGTAAGTTCCAAACTCGATTTTTTTTTTTTTTTACTCTTCAACATCGTGGACCTATTTATGTATTTGTCTCTCTCCTTGTGTCCCTTTTTTTTTCCTTTTTTCCTTTTTGGTTATTATTTGTTAGAACATGTCTCGTTCTTCTACCCCCTTCAATAGAGAAATTTCTCAACTGGATTTGAGGTACTCAAACCCTAACTGCTACTGCAAAAAACATGCTGTTATAAGGGTGGTTGGGCCAACTAAGCAAACAGTAGGAAAATTATTCACATGTTGCCATTTCAACAAGTGCTCGTGGTTTGAGTGGCTTGAGCCTGATAGTGTAACCATGAAAAGCACAAAAGGTAGCTCATCCAACATTCCAGATTTAGAGGAAGTTCAATCAAAGAGTGAAGATGCCCAAGATAAATTTGCAGAAATGATTTTGCTTAAGGAAGAGTTGTTGGGTAAAATTCATAAAGTGGAGAACACCCAAGGAATGCTAAAAAGTTTGATTGTCCTTGTAATTGTTTTGATTGTAGCAGTACTTCTGAAGTAGTTAATATAGTATGTTGTACAGAGAATGGAACTTTGAAATGCAGTAATAATATTGCTGAAACTGCAAGCTTCCAAATATTATTCTGTCATTACAACTTGCATCAAATACAAATTACAAAATACATCATTCATGTCATTACAAAATACATCATTCATATGACCAACACAACAAAGATGGGCAAAAATAGGAGTAATAATGTCTGCTACCAAAATACATCAGTGTTCCCCAACAACTTACAGAATATATCAATGATGTTTCTTAAAAGATAGATTTAGTATTGTTGAACAAAAAGTTGCCAAAAAAGAGGTGATTTCTTAAAAGATGGATTCAACTGCTATCAATGACAGTTGGTTGAGCTCCCAACATTGGATAAAACACCTTGCCTTAGCTTGTAGGATGAGGCAATTTCTTTTAGCTTGGATGAGATGGTACGCCGTGTAAAAGAGGTTGGCTGTTTCTGGAAAGGCTTCTCAATAGGCCCTTTTTGTCGTTTGTCTTGGCACAAATGGCTTGGCCCCTCTTGTTTCCTTTCTGTTGGAATGGTACCTTTGGAGCCTTGTGTACGATTCTTCCCAATTCTGTCAAACGAGGGATTCACACCCTACCAAAAGAAATTATTAATTTATTAGTAACTAGAGGAGAAAACATAACATTTTGTGATAGAAAAAGTATGTAAAGTAATACCTGACAAGTAGATTGTTGAGTTTGTGGATAATTAACATCTGGGACAGTTTTTGGCCTTGATGAATGCATTGGTACCCGTATTAAATGGGAAGCAATAGTTAATGTAGTAACAAATATTTAAATTTCATTATAGGGGTATATTTTGGGTTGATTGTACCTTATGGATTGGAACATTGGTACCTTCTTGATTACAGTGATGATCATTTGCATCACTTGCTGGGGCTGAACACTCCTACATCCATCAAGTAACAGACAGCAGTAGGATTCGAGTAACAAATAATACAAAAATTAAATACAAGAAAGTATAATTATACCTTAAAGAGTTTGGAGTTTGGATGAGGAGTTTTCTTGCATGATATCTTGTTATGGCTAGGAGCCAAACACCTTGAGCAAGTTGTGGTTAACCCTTTTCTTGAAACCACTGTCTCATCCCTCACATCATTGCCATCTTTCCTTCTGACTTTTTTGGGTCTTCCTGCCCTAACTTTGATTTGAGGTGGATCAACTATACCAAGAGGGGATTCTTCAAAGGCATGTATACCAGGTACAGGGTGGATCATATGAGAATATACTCTAAAGTATGTGTGTTTTTTAAACCAGTCATGCACATATGACTCTACATCCAACTTGTGGTGGTGTATAGCTGCTATTGCATGATAACATGGAAACCCAACCAATTGAAACATGCCACAACTGCAAAATCTGTCATTCAAGAGCACTACATGATTATCAAAGTAGTGCATCACCTCAAACTTGTCCTCCCCTGCCCATGTAGGAAAACAATGTCTGCTCTCAACCCTCTGTTTTTCAATTTTTTTGACAATGTTAGGACACACCACCCCATTGTATCACTCCATACCAGTTTTCTTTGTTTGTATTCTAGACATTAACTTCCTTCTAATCCACTCAAACATCTCAATAATTGGCAAGTCTCTTGCCTCCAAGATCATACTATTGAAGGACTCAGACAGGTTGTTGATGTTAGCATCACACTTTGAGGCTGTGGGGAAAAAACATCTTGCCCAATGTGTAGCATTTGTCAATGAAATCCACTCAAATGCAGTCTGTTCTTGACCTCTTTTAGGCATTATTCTTTGGATTTCTTTCATCTCTTTTTGGTGAGTTTTCACACTGTATGTGGAAGCAGCCTTCCAGAACAGTGTTTTTATTTGCTGCCCCTTAAATTTCATTTTGAAGTTATTGTAAAGATGCCTCATACAGAATCTATGTTCTGCACGAGGTGCATGATGAGCAACTGCCTCAATAAGGCCTTTCTGCCTATCACTTATGAAAGCCCAACCCCTTTCCTCATGTGACCCTATGTCCCTAAGAAGCAAATTTAAAAATCAATCCCAACTATCATATTTTTCACCCTCAACAAAAGCCATGGCAATTGGGAAAATATTGTCATTGCCATCCCTACCCACTGCACATAACATCTGCCCTTTGTAAAACACCTTTAAAAAACACCCATCAAGACCTATCAAAGGCCTACAACCATCTAGGAAACCATCTCTCAAACCACTCAAACAGAAATACATTCTTTGCAAAACAGGGGGGTTAAAATCCCTGTTTACTTTGAGAATCAAACTGCTGTCAGGGTTGTGCTTAACTACTGTCTCACAGTAGTCATACCATCTGTGATACTGCATCTTTATATCACATTTAATTAAATCTCTAGCAAACCTCTTGGCTCTATACACCTTATCCAAACTCACATCAACCTAAATATACCTCCTAATTTTGTTCTTAAGAGATATCAACCCTTCATTAGGATTATCCCTTACAATATCCTCTATCTTCTTCCCAATGTATTTATAGTTAGCCTGTTTATTATTGGTACTGTGTGCACATTCATGTCTGCCCTTTAGAGACTTAATCTGAAAAGTTGTACCTTTCTGTATTCTGGAAGCATGAATCTTCCAGTTACAACCATTGTTACAGACTGCAGTAATCTTTTGTTTTTCATTTTTTAAGAATTTCAATTCCCACCCTCTTTTAACTGCCCAATCTATCAACACCTCTTTATACTTCTCCCTTGTTATAAATCTTAGACCTACAAATAGATCTACATTCCTCTTCTCCATGTCATCATTCCATAGAGGATGATTGGGAGTATAATCTCCACTATCATGTTCTAATGGCAACTCCTCATCATCCTCAGGTTCACTATACCACTCACCACCATTTATGTTCACATCATCTTGCATTGGTTCCTTCCCCTTACCATTGGTTTCTACCCCTTTTTCCTTTCCCTTACCCTTCACCACCTCCCTAAGGGTTTTGTATATCTTTCTAGTATGGTCAGGAGGCCTAACCTGAAAGATATCATCATCATTGGGACCCTCCAGGTCTTCTAGTAGCCATAAAGGGCAACTAGATTCACTGGAATCAGAGCCTTCTTCTATCCCCCCAAAATCACTTAAGTGACCCCTATCACCTTCCCCTGCCCCAACACTGCCTTCCACCCCCCTTCTCTCATTCCAACCCAAATCATCACCAACATTTACCCTATCACACCCATCTACCCCAACACCGCCACCCACCCCCATTCTCTCATCCCTACCCAAATCATCACCAACATTCACCCTATCACACCCATCTACCCCAACACCCCCATCCCCAACAGTCTCACCATGTAAACTGTCACTAAAATGAACATTATCATTTGATTCAAGGTTATCATTCAATTCAAAATTATCATTTGATTCAAGATTATCACCCAATTCATGATTATCATCTATATTATCATTCACTTCTACATTAAAACCAGCAACATTATCATAATAGGTCAACAAAGCGTATTTTTCTTCTCTTCTATTCATAATGTTGCCATCCATATCAGCGATTAATAAAGGTCCCTCTTTATCTTCTACATACAAAAGAATATCAGATATTCCTTTATATTCCCTAATTAGCTCTAAAATCCCTTTATCCCCCCTAAGAATCCTAATCCCATCATCAAGTTCATGCCCTGCTAGACAATAATATATTACTACATTGCAAGCTTTCCCACCAGCTTTTGCATACATATCTAGTAAATTATTATAGAAAAGTCTTTCCTTATCTATATTAGGAAACCACACTTTGTGCCCACCAAAGTATCTAACCCTAGGAACCCACTTAATAAATCCCCCAACCCATAAATAGATATCAGCATAATCTCCCAACACCATATTCTGCATAAAAAAATATATATTTTAATTAAATTTCCAGTACACGATAAAACAATAGAACATTACAATTTCTGGAAAAAAAAAACAATTGAAATTAATGCCCACTACTCAACATAGTTCATCCATAATTTATTCCACTAAAACTGACTAATATGCAGATTATCCTAATATTATACTAATGCGGTCAACATTTTCAGTTATAAAGAAACAACACAAACTAGGGTTTTGGGACCATATTTTCCACAAACCAAAAACACGCACAAATTATAAGGGTGGGGACCAAGAAGACATAGAAAGGGACATCACCAACAAAAGAAACAAAACAAGTAAATCGATACTTTAGACCCTAATTAGTTATTATGCTTGAAAAAAAGACAGCACCAGCCCCAATTCAAAAATGGGTCACTTTAACAAAAATAGGTCACCATAAATGGGTCACTTTTACAAAAAAGGGTGCGTTTCACAGTAAGCTCACCTGATTTAACAAATACGCATTATTGTTCAACTGCTACTGGCTCAGAATATCCCGTACTCCTTTTCACCTTCGATTTGTGGTGCTAATCTTCTTCCTCCGCCCGAAAACCCTAATTTCTTCTATCTATTTGGGAGAAATCGATCATTTTTCCCTAAATTTCGAAAACCCTAGATTTGTCGCTGTAAAAATTCTCTCTCAACGAAGTTAAAATGAAATGAATGGTCAAAAACCTCAGTTGCATTCTATAAATACAAAGGGTAAAACGGGCATTTCACCAAAAACTAACGCCGTCAATTTACTCTTAACGGTCAGGGAACGTGAACATAATTTTCAAAAACGGAGGGGTTATTATGCATATTTTTAAACCATAGGGGAAAAGCGTGCAACTTCCGGAAACCACGTAGGGGTTTTTTTGCAATTTCCCCTTAAATTTGACATTAATAAATATTATTCAAACATTATAATTACTATTAAATTTAAAACATTTAATATTATTTTTTTCAAATTAATTATTTATATTTTCTATATGTATATATCTAAAATACTTGTTAAATTTTCAGATTATTATTTAATTAATTATGCTAATTATTCAATTTTCTTATTTCAATTTGACTAATTATTTAGCTATCTCTCTTTATTAGTTGGATTAATTACTCAAATTCTTCAATTCAATTGGATTAATTATTCAGTTTCAACAATACAATTGAACTAATTATTCAGTTCTCCCTACTCAATTAGATTAATTACTCAATTTCATTTATTCAAACATATTAATTACTCAATCTTCTTAATTTAATTGGACAAATTATTATTCAATATCTCCACTTCAATTGAGCCAATTATGAAATTTCCCCCAATTTCATTGGATTGGTTAGTCATTGCTCCTAACTCAGTTGGTCCAATTACTCAAATTCCACTATTTAATTATATTAATTACTCAATTTCTATCAGTCAAACAAATCGATTACTCAATTCAGTTGAGCAATTTATTTAATTTCTCCAATTCAATTGAACTAATTACAAAATTTCCCTCAATTTCATTGCACTAGATATTCAATGCTCGTAATTCAATTGGTATAATTACTCAAATTCCACAATTTGCTTAGATTAATTACTCAATTCAATGCCTTCCAGGTAAACATATCAATTACACTATTTAATTGTACAATTTATATAATTTTTCCAATTTAGTTGAACCAATTACAAAAATCCCTCCAATTTTGTTGGACTAATTATTCATTGCTCGTAATTCAGTACGTTGGTACTACAATTACTCCAATTCCACAATTATTTTAGATTAATTGAAACAATTTGACTAAGTTGTTCAACTACATTGTTTAACAACTCAATTCCCCAAAGTCCATTGAACCAACCACTCAATTTCGCATCTAAGTTTGACTAATTATTCATTTTCCTCAATTTAATTGAACAATTTCACAGTTTCCCAACTCAATCAGATTATTACTTAAATTTTATTCTTTCAATTGGACTAATTTCCTTAATTTAATCAAACAATTTTCCTTAAAAAAAGGTAAAATTTTGGGACTGAATATTCGGTCTCTGTTAAAATAAGAGAAGCTAACATTTTGTGACCGATTTTTCGGTCAAAATTTCCCTCAAAGTGCTAGTATTTTTGTGACCGAAAAATCGGTCACAATATCGCCCAAAAGAGGCTCTCATTTTGCGACCGATTTTTCGGTCACAATTTTCCCTCAAAGAGCTAGTATTTTTGTGACTGAAAAATCGGTTACAATTTCACCCAAAGAGGCTCCCACTTTGTGACCGATTTTTCGGTCACAATTTTCCCTCAAAGAGCTAGTATTTTTGTGACCGAAAAATCGGTTACAATTTCGCCCAAAGAGGCTCCCATTTTGTGACCGATTTTTCGGTCACAATTTTCCCTCAAAGAGCTAGTATTTTTATGATCGAAAAATCGGTCACAATTTTGCCCAAAGAGGCTCCCATTTTGTGACCGATTTTTTGGTCACAATTTCCCCTCAAAGAGCTAGCATTTTTGTGACCGAAAAATCGGTCACAATTTCGCCCAAAAGAGGCTCCCATTTTGTGGCCGAAAAATTGATCACAATCTGGCCCAAAGAGGCTCCCATTTTTTGACTGATTTTTGGGTCACAATTTCCCCTCAAAGAGCTAGTATTTTTGTAACCGAAAAATCGATCACAATTTCGCCCAAAAGAGGCTCCCATTTTGTGACCGATTTTTCGGTCACAATTTCCCATCAAAGAGCTAGCATTTTTGTGACCGAAAAATCGATCACAATTTCGCCCAAAAGAGGCTCCCATTTTGTGACCGATTTTTCAGTCACAATTTCCCCACAAAGAGCTAGTATTTTTGTGACCGAAAAATCGGTCACAATTTCGCCCAAAAGAGGCTCCCATTTTGTGACCGATTTTTCGGTCACAATTTCCCCTCAAAGAGCTAGTATTTTGTGACCGAAAATTCGGTCACAATTTCGCCCAAAGAGCTTCCGTTTTAAAGAAGATGGATATTTGTGACCGATTCCTTAGTTACAAATATATTATATCATTAAAATATATTAGTGACCGATAGTTCGGTCACAAATCTGTTATAACATTAATTTATTTTCTTTTGATATTTTGTTTAAAAAAATGTATAGTAATTTAAATATAAGTAAATTAAAAATTTATTATTTTTGTTTTTTGTGACCGATATTTGCATTTTAGTGACCGATTTGTTAGTCACAAAGATATTTTCATTCTTTTGTGAAATCGGTCACAAAAACGGTCACAACTCTCCGTTTTTTGTGGCCGAATGTGTTCGGTCACAAAATTCAGTCACTAAAAACAGTTTTTTTAATAGTGTAAAATCTTACTGATGTAGCATGTTCTGAAATTTTTTCTTATATCCCATCAAGGTGTGAAGTATCTTTAAATTTTTCTGTACTCTGCAATATCTCTTAAATTTTACCATATACTTCTGTTAATTTTTTTTTCCACATAAAATTTGAATTTGCTTTTATAGATAGACTCCATAGAATTGTTTGATTTGTTTCTTGATATTTTTATTAGTCAAAAAAATTAATTAATATATTATAAGTTTAAGTATACTCTCCTATAAACCAACATCTTGATTATCAAAACTTATTTTGTATTCTGAAGTTACAAAAGATATTTTACTATATAAGACACATTTTGAATCTATAATTTGAAGTTTATAAATACAAAACAAATATATCTATTCTGATTCATCTAATAAAAGTTTTACGTATAGACAAAAATTTAAAAACTAACAAAAAAATATTAAATTCATGGATCCCAAAATTACAAAAGCCTATACTTCTGTGTATAATTTTAATATAGTAGCAAGTATAAACTTTTTTACACTACATTTAGCAAAGGAAAGAAACTAGAGGGAAAAAAAAAAAAAAACAAATGAGAGGAAAAAAATGAAAGAAAAAAAAAGAAAATTAGTTAATTTTAATTTTCCATATGGTTGTTTGAATGAGAAGAAATGTATGGAAAGAAAAATGAAAAAAATAATTGTAATCTTTTTCTTTCATTTTTCGTCCAGTTTTGGAATGGAAAAAAATTGATGGTCCCGACGTAATTTCTTTCTTTCCTTCCACCTTTTCACCCACAACCAAACGAAGAAAAATGATTTCTTTCTTTCCATTTTCCTTCCTTCTCCTTCCATTTTCCTCCCCATCGAACAAACCTGTAATGAAGAACGTATATTTATAACTTAGGTCAGATAGTTATTCTATCACCCCCATCATTCTTGTGCTTAATGTTTTAATTAATGAATTAAGTACTCAATTCTCATTTTAAAGCAAATTTAAAATTTCTTTATTCTCACATTAAGTTTTACTAATCGCGCACTTACACTACTAAAAAAACTGTTTTTAGTGACTAAAATTTGTGACGGAACACATTTGGTCACAAAAAACTGAGAATTGTGACCGCTTTTGTGACCGATTTCACAAAAGAATGAAAATATCATTGTGACTAACAAATCGGTCACTAAAATGCAAATATCGGTCACAAAAAAAATAAATAAATTTTTAATTTACTTATATTTAAATTACTGTAGATTTTTTAAAAAAAGTATCAGAAAGAAAATAAATTAATGTTATAGCAGATTTGTGACCGAAAAATCGGTCACAAAAAATGCTAATATATTTTGGTGAATTTGTGACCGATTTTTCGGTCACAAAAATGCTAGGCACTTGAGGGAAAATTATGACCGAAAAATCGGTCACAAAATGAGAGCCTTTTCTGGGCGAATTTGTGATCGATTTTTCGGTCACAAAATACAATGCACTTGAGGGAAAATTGTGACCGAAAAATCGGTCACAAAATGGGAGCCTTTTTGGGCGAATTTGTGACCGATTTTTCGGTCACAAAAATGCTAGGTACTTGAGGTAAAATTGTGACCGAAACATCGGTCACAAAATGGAAGCCTCTTTTGGCGAATTTGTGACCGATTTTTTCGGTCACAAAATGCTAACATATGGGGCGAATTTGTGACCGATTTTTCGGTCACAAAAATGCTAGGTACTTGAGGTAAAATTGTGACCGAAAAATCGGTCACAAAATGGAAGCCTCTTTTGGCGAATTTATCGGTCACAAAAATGCTAACATATGGGGCGAATTTGTGACCGATTTTTCGGTCACAAAAATACTAGCCACTTGAGGATAATTGTGACCGAAAAATCGGTCACAAAATGGGAGCCTTTTTTGGGGCGAATTTGTGACCGATATTTCGGTCAAAAAAATGCTAACATATGGGGTGAATTTGTGACCAATTTTTCGGTCACAAAAATACTAGCCACTTGAGGATATTTGTGACCGAAAAATCGGTCACAAAATGGTAGCCTTTTTTGGGGCAAATTTGTGACCGATTTTTCGGTCACAAAAATGCTGAACATATGGGGCGAATTTGTGACCGAAATTTCGGTCACAAAATACAAGCTTTATGAGCCGAATTTGTGACCGATTTTTTGGTCACAAAAATGCTAGCACTTTGAGAGAAATTGTGACCGAAAAATCGGTCACAAAATGTTAGCTTCTTTTATTTGAACAGAGACCGAATATTCAGTCCCAAAATTCTACCTTTTTTTATGGAAAATTGTTCGATTAAATTAAGGAAATTAGTCCAATTGAAAGAAGTAAATTTACATTTAATTGAGTAGTTGGTTCAATTGACTTTGGGGAATTGAGTTGTTAAACAATGTAGTTGAATAACTTAGTGAAATTGTTTCAATTAATCTAAAATAATTGTGGAATTGGAGTAAGTGTAGTACCAACGTACTGAATTACGAGCAATGAATAATTAGTCCAACGAAATTGGAGGGATTTTTGTAATTGATTCAATTAAGTTGGAAAAATTATATAAATTCTACAATAAAATAGTGTAATTGATCATATATTTACCTGAAAGGCATTGAATTGAGTAATTAATCTAAGCAAATTGTAAACTTGAGTAATTATACCAATTGAATTACGAGCATTGAATATTTAGTGCAATGAAATTGATGAGAATTTTGTAATTAGTTCAATTGAATTGGAGAAATTAAATAAATTGCCCAACTGAATTGAGGAATTAATTTGTTTGATTGGTACGAATTTGAGTAATTGGACCAACTGAGTTAGGAGCAATGACTAACCAATCCAATGAAATTGGGGGAAATTTCATAATTGGTGGATGCGTGTTTGCGGATATTGCGGATATGTTTTAAGGATATTTGTGTATATTTTGCGGATATTGTTTAATTTTGGCGGTTATTGGTGTATGTTTCGAGAATATTAGTGTATATTTTCCAGATATTGGTAAATATTTGGTGGATATTGATGAATGCTTTACGAATATTGGTGTTATTTGAATTGGGGAATTTGCAAATTGAAACAATTGAAATTCATATCACAGGTCAGGTTTGTGATCAAAAATAGAATTACAAAAATCTGCGAGCCGAAATTTGTGACCGATTTTTCGGTCACAAAATACTATATAGTGACAAAATTTTGTTACTGTTCCTTTACAATTTGTGACCGACAAATCGGTCACTATTTTTTTTCCATATTAGTGACCGGAAATTCGGTCACAATTTCCTTGAAATTGTGACCGAAAATCCGGTCACAATTTCATGAAAAAATAGTGACCGAAAATTCGGTCACTGTTAATTGAATTTGTGACCGAAATTTCAGTCACTATTCCTTTCTGCTGTGACTAAAATTTCGGTCACAAATTCGGTCACTATTCGACGATTCTGTGACCGAAAAATCGGTCACGATTTATTTTTTTTGTGACTAATAGTTCGGTCACAAAGTCGGTCACAAAAATAGTCAGTCACAGATTCGGTCACAATAATCTGTGACGAAGGTTTTCGTGACCGATTTTTTGGGTCACTGATTCGGTCACAAATATGTTTTTGTGACTGATTTTAGCCAAAATCGGTCACTAAAAACAATTTTTTTAGTAGTGTTATATTTTAGGCATGATACTAAAAAACTTATACTAAAGATTTGATATTCACTCGATTAATAAACTCTGCCGAGGTGCGGGGACGGAGAGGACAGCCACAACATGGAGATGTATAGAGCAATTTGGCGGCTCAAACTCCCAACAAAATACAAAATTTGGGGCTGGAGATTGGCTAGAGATCGACTTGTGACTCAGGTTAATCTCCAGGTGCATCGAGTCATTGCGACGGATGGATTCGGGTTGTGTGATCAAGGAAGTGAGACAGTGGACCACCTATTTTGTGCCTACCCCGGTACGACATGCGCCGTCCTGTCGAGGACGGATTCGATGAACCATCAGCGACGCCACTCGAGTGTGAGCAGCTGCTGCTTTCGGTATGCAAGAAAGGGGATGACATGCAGTTACAGCGGCTGATCCTTACGTGTTGGAGGGTGTGGTGCAACCGAAAAAAATTCTATATAGAGGCAGTGCCGCTGGTCTTTACACAGGTACATCGTTGGGTTCTTGAATTCACCCATGAAAATAATGAAATCTGAGCAGAGGAGATGCCGTACTTTGGGGCTAATCCGCCAATAGAGGAATGGCGTCCACCCCCCAGTAGTGTTATTTAACTTAATGTTGATGGGGGTTTCAACACCCAGACGGGTAGAGGCGGCTTCAGAATGGTTGCACACAATGACAAGGGGGACTTTCTTGGGGCTAAGGCAAGTGTAACAAATGGGTTGGTGGGAGATCCGCGTGCAGCTGAACTGCTTGCTGTTTTCGAGGGGCTCAAGTGGGCGTGTGCTAATAAGATGGAGCGAGTGATCGTGGAGTCTGACAGCTTGCAAACTGTCCATTTTGTTCTTAACCCGAAGAAGTGCATTTCCTTCCATAAGCGGGTGTTGGGTTTGATCCGAGAGCTACAAGCAAAGGTTGCACATTTCTCATTGACATAGGCTAGGAGATTGGCGAACAAGGCCGCACATACGATTGTTAAGGTTTCCCTTAGTAACTTGGTGATGCTTGATGGTTGGAGACTTGATCCTCCAGATTGTATTCGACAAATTTTGTACGTAGATAAGTTAAACTCTCAGGCAATGTAATTTCCAAGGGAACCCCTAAGATTTTCTGATCAAAAAAACTATCTTTTGTTATTTAGCCTCTTGAAAAAAAAAATTGATATATAGCCTAACAAAATACTATATAAATAAACTTTTACTAATTAGTATTTAATAATTTTAATTGCTAGATATCAAGTAAATATATATAAGTACAATAAGTTAGTTTTTCTTAATGGTACTCTTGAGACTAGCTTTTTATGTATAAATTATACATTCATGTGAAAAAGAATTAGATTGTAAGAAAAATTTAGTCAAACTTAAAATTTCTTTATTATCACATTAAATTTTACTAATCACACACTTATATTTTAGGCATAATATTAAAAAAAATATACTAAAGATTTGATATTCACTAGAGTAATAAACTCTTCCAACTACTTTTTTTTATTTAGCCTCTTGAAAAAAATTAATGTATAGCCTAATAAAATACTATAGAAATAAACTTTTACTAATTAGTATTTAATAATTTTAATTGCTATATATCAAGTAAATATATATGAGTACAATAAATTAGTTTTTCGTAATGGTACTCATGAGACTAGCTTTTATATATAAATTATACATTAATGTGGGAAAAAAAATAGATTGTAAGAAAAAAAATTTAGTCAATTACATTAAAATATTGATGTATAATTCAACTATAACATTTAGTAAAATTATTTTACGTATATGTCCTCTTCAACTACGTTTTGGATTGAATATATAAAATTCAGTATCATATATATAAAAAAATTTATTAATCACTCTAACGTGCTTGTGCACTCAATTTTTTTATTTTTTTTTAACATTCGCTTATGCATTTGTACACATACTCACTTACGCACTTGTCCACGTACTCGCATTATGCGATCTAACTTATAATTATTTTACTAGACATTAACATTGTTCTCATACTTATGTATAAGATATAATACAAGACGTATGAGCATAACGTTTGCTCAGTAAAAAATTATTACAATTCGGTAATCATATTTCTTAATTTCGAAATAACCGTAAATATTTTCCCCATCTTAGTCAAGGCCATTCCTAATAGTAACTAGACCTCCTTAACCTCCACAGCGGGGGCATTCACCTTGACCTCCTCTTTGGCCACCGGCTTCTCCTTCTCCTCGAGCTGGAAGGCCTCGACCGGGAAGGATCGGGACAGCCCCGTCGGGCTCTTGAAGGTGATCTTGCCGGTGGGCGGGTCGTCGATGTAGATGTCGCCGATAGAGACCCACATGAGGAGCTCCTTGGCCTTCACACCCGTCAGCTTCCTGATCCTCTTGGGCTCGACATACGCGGTCACCTCGGTCGCGTACTGGACGGACCTGTCGATCTTCTCGAACTTATGCTCGGATTTCTTCTTCTGTATGAGCCACACGAACCCCGTTTCCTTCACGTACCCGCACTCCACCATGTCCTTCAGAGGCAACAGCCCGTTGGGCAGCTCCTTTTCGTTCAGCAAAAACTTGGATTTCTCCTGGCATATGGCGTCCCCTCGGTACATCTCTGATGCGCTCGCTCGGATCTCGTCTGTTATGAGAGACATTTTTTTTCTTGGGTGAATTTGAAATTTTTGAATGTTTTTTTTTTTTTTTTTGAATGAGCTGTGGTGGTGAGCGAGGGATGTGTGGGAGGATGGGGGTGGTTAATATAGGTGGGAGTTGAGGGATTTGGCCTTCATTTTTGGTGTATATTTCCGTAATGCCATCAGGTTTTAGTCATTACTTGTACGTATGGGCATCAATACACGCCATGTATATTTGTGAGCGATGGATATAAGAAAAGAGAAAAATTTATAATATAAAAAGATTAAAAATATTTTCTTTCCTTATCTCAATTATCCACCAATACATGTGGCGTTCATTAATAAGTGTGAAAGAAGATATAACACTAGTAAAAGATTCGAAGTGCACAAATAGGTGCGTATATTTTTGTGAGCTTATACTATGAGGTATGATACTTAATTTCTTTGCTGATAATTTTTATGATGCTTTTACATTGATTATATGTCTGTGACAAAGTATCTAATCAGAGCATGAAAATCCACTTGTAACTGATTACAAGTTATCATTATTAAATCAATAATTAATGACACATTTGTAATAATATTATGCCCTTTATATTACCTTCTAAATTTGTGTTATTAATAATATTATGCCTTTTGAAGTGGGAGACCGATCGAGAAAATCTACCCTCATGTCAAAAATTCTTCTACAATAATATAATTACCTGTAGTGCTAATTCAATCTAGGGATTGTGGCTATATATATTTTCATCATCAGTATTAGTTATTTACTATAACTCGGTTACTAGGCTGAAGCAACAAACTCGAGAATATTTATTTCAAATCGTGTTTCATTTTTTATTTTATTGTACGGATATAGCCAAACGTGAAGATCTCAAACTGGCCAAGTGTATAATTAAGGAAATAATTTTATACTCATAACATTAATGTATACTATGAAATAGGAGATCAAAGATCAAAGATATTATCTGTTACTTGATTATATGTTTGTGTTTCCCTCTTCTGGTTATTAATGGATATCTAGGAATAGCAGCGGGACAGGCTTGGCCAAATTTGGAACCCTTACCTAGTACATATTTTTTTTAAAAATTAAAAAAAAATACTATTTAAAAAATTATATTGTCATAAATTCATTATCAAAGTACTAATTATTTAAAATTTTCTATGAGCATATTTTAATTTTTGAAAAGTTAAATATTGTTATCGCATATTTATTTACATATATTTTGAAATAATAATTTATTTATTCACGTTATATAATTATTCAAATATACAAAAATATTATGTTTATATTTTTCATTTGACTATTTATGAAATATATGCATTTGTTTATATATGAAGTATAAATCATATAAATTTATATATATTACAAAATAAAATTATATATAAAATTCTATTAGGATGGAGTTGGGGTGCGTCCGGATTTTAAAATACAAAATCGAGAATCGCTGCAAAGTCAATTATAACTCTAAAATCGGGAATCCTAATGGGGTGGGTTCGGATTGGATTCAATTCAGACCCAATACCATCCCTATGAAGATCGAACATTTGCAAGGGACTAGTGACAAGGTACCTAATAACAACATGAAAGTCAAATAATTATTGATTGTAGATTGTCTTACTTTCTCTGTTTCCATTTAATTGATGTGTAAAAATTTTGTACGAAAATTTGGAAAGATGGTTGATAATCATAATTTTAAATTAATATGACTAAAACATCATTTAGTTATCAATTGAGTTTTCTACTAATTAATAAGTTGTTGAGAGATTCTTGTAAAAATTATACAAAGGAGTGGGTGGGTATATATATTAGGAAAAAATTAATAAATGTCTTATCAAAATTTGAGACTGACAAAAATTTTCAAACATTTTTTTTACTAGATCGTACATTACAAGAGAATGCATTGAGAATTAATTTAATTATTAATGACACATTTATCTCAATAATAATTAACATCTTATCACAAATTATGATGGCAATTCTTATTTAATTGCCACACTACTAAAACAAATAACCCAATTTGACATATGTAATACGATAATATCACATTTGTATACTTATCGTGACACTTCATAAAAAGTGCATCAATAAGTTATCTTAAATTTGAATTATACTGCAATTATCATGATAATATATAATGTTAAAATAGACTATCGCTACACTTAAATGCATGACACTTTAGCTAGTGTCACTAAAAATATATTTGGTTTGGTGGCACTAGCTAAAGTGTCATGTATTTGAGTGTTACAATAGTTGATTTTGATATTTTGTAGTATTACAAAAGCTATATTTTAGTTTAAATTTGGTATAGTTTATTAAGAAACTATTATGAAGTGTCAGGATAAGTACACAATTAAGACATTTTTTAAAGATATCACCTTATATGTGTCGAATTATGTTTTTTTTTTATTAGTGCTGTGCATTTGCCATTACACATTTGTTGCTAATGACAATAATTGTCGACATTAAATCTTGTTATGAAAAAATAAAAGTTACTATCAAGTACTGGATATTATTAGTATACCATAAACTCTTACACATTAATAGGTATTCCATTTCATATTATTTGTCATTTAAACTTTTTTTTTCATACAGGTTAAGAAAAATTTAATAGTTTATCCTAATTCACAAATCTACACCTATTAGTAATTTATACGAAATATATGTGGTGCAATAATTAGGGAGGCTATATGAGTGTGATAGTTAATTATGCGAGGATAAATTTAAAAAACACACATTAAATATTATCTTAATTTTGTAACATAATCAATATTTTGAAATAAAAATAAAATATCAAAACAATAAATAATATGAAATGAAAAAGAAAATACGTTTTCTGATTATACATGGAAAGTAAATATTTGGTGTACTTCCCGTTCCTACTTCATCCATTTCCTGCGGACAATTTCCTCCGCGTCAGTTTCCAAGCTCGATTTCTCTCCACAATCTTTCAATCCTCAGGACTTTTCTCATCAACTATTTTAGAAAAATTAAGCATGGCTAGTGTCTCCCAAGAAATGATGAAACTCGAAAACTCTTCGTTGGCGTCAAATCGTGAACAGAATGTAATTTATAAAATTGTAGTGAAAAGCATATTTTTATCAATTATCAGTTAGTTTAGTGGGATGAGTTGCTAAATCCCTTAAACAACATCAAGGGTTCGAACCCTAATATTGTGAATGGAGCAATTGAATTGAAAAAATCGCCCCCATAATGAATCTCTGCAGTATTCGATTCGAATTAGTCGGTCAATAAATTAAAATTGGATGACTAAGATAAAAAAAAAAAAAAAGCATATTTTTATTAATAATTTTCTCACAAGAATTTGACAACCATACATAAAGTGGATGAATAAATTGCAAATGATGACGCTTGAGGACTTGCCGGATCAGGTTGATGGCTCACTGATACTTTCTTTTGTTTTAAGTATTAGATGTTATATTCTTACTTTTTTTTGTTTTTGTCTTATCTTTCATCTCAACGCCAAGAATTAGTTTTCGACGGGGAGTACAAATGTTCACTTTCCACGTAAAAGGAGAAAATGAAATTTTACGAGCCAGTTAAGTTTCTCTTTTGTTCCATACACTACTAGAAAATTAGTCTTTTGTGACGCTCTATTATGACGCTTTTTGAAAAGCGTCTTAACAATTACTCTATTGTGACACTTAGCGAAAATTGCATATCATTATGTATAAATTATGGTATTTTAGTTTTATATTTATCTATTAAATGAATATAAAGAGACACTTTTCAACACAGCGTCACAATAGGGCATATCTATTGTGACGAGTTTTACTAAGCGTCTTCATAATTTCCTTTTTTATTAGGAAAAGGAATTGGCGCTAAAATATTAACCCAAATAAGTTATAAGTTTCTTTTTTTTTAATTTTTTTTATTTTAACCAAGCTTCTTCCCGGCTTTTTTTTAGAGCTAAGGGTAGAGAGAGAATCCCTAATCCACAAAAGTCTCTTGTTCTTTTACGGCGGGATTCTCTTCCGTGAGGGTTTCTCAAGCAAGTTGAGAGCAGTCTCCTCAAGCGGGTATAGCAGGCGTTTCGCGAGCTTCTCGTTCCAGTCGTACTTATCTTCTGTAAGGTATCTTCTAAACAAAATTGTAATTGACAAATATTTAATTTCGAAATTGGGTTATCACAGGTATGTACATACAAACATGGTTGTGTGTTTTTCTCTTTGATTGTAGTTTTTTCAGTTTTTCATTGGAGATATTGTTAGGGCTCAATTATAGATTTTCATTTAACAGTATGATTGAAAAAATTGATGAACAATTGCTTTGGTGTTTTTGTATATAGTGATAGTTTGTCTTGGTTTATCTCTCTGTTTTTTTGGTTGATAGATTTGGAGTGAAGTCGGTTTACGGTGGCCTTCTCGAGCGGGATTACAGCAGGCATCTCAAGTGGGATTACGGCAGGTTTCATAGCTCAAGTTTCTCTTTCTTGTTGGGTTTCTCTTTGTGAGGCAATTAAAGTTTCTTAAACTTCTTCTATTGATTGACAAAAGGATTTGTGAAAGTTTGTTATCATAGGAGCACACAAACACGTTTATTTTCTGATTGAGAAATTATTTGGGCACAATAAAAAAATTTCAATTTTCAATTTTCAATTAGATATATGATGGGTGAAATCAATGAGTACTTTCTTTGGTGTTTATGTATATACTAATCAGATTGTGTGTTTGCTCTATTTCTTTGCATTGATGAAATCAAGTGTTTTGGATTTCGTATGACGTAGAGGTGGACCAATGATACTAGAAAATCTGCACTTGTTTCTGTCTTCATCAAATAAGTAACGAAATAGTTCACTTTATTTTTGAGTAATTAAGAAATTCTAAAGAATTTTTTGTATCTTCATCACAAAGAAATTCAAGAATGTGTGCTGGAATTATGAGATTTCATTGGTCAATGTTGTTGTCTTCATCTATTGAGATTGTACGTATATAAGATAGAGAGACAGATAAATTTAATGTGTATCCATCATTACAAGCTATATATATAGTTAGATAAGGTATGCATGTGTATATATATATATATAAGTGTATTTACAATATAATCTCTATTTATATATATTCTATAAAGAGAGAGACGGAAGATATGTAATCTGTATTTATATGTATATATATAGAGAGAGAGAGAAAAGATATGTATACATAAATGTATATGTAACTATTCCATAATTTGTATAGAGAGAACACACACACACGTGTATATATATATATAATATGTGAGTATTCTATAATCTACATTATGTGTGTATGATATACAAATATGCAGTCCTTGTATATATATATATATATAATTTGTGTATATGTACTCTGTAAATTATTTTTATATATTTATACTTTATAATCTTTAATATATATATGTGTGTGTGTATAGAGAGAGAGAGAGAGAGAGAGAGAAGATATGATTATATATATATATATATCATCAAGTTAATTTGTAATGAGTTACTTGAACCCTTAACTTCTGTAAAAAGGGATTGTAAAATTTGAATTTTTAATAAAGAGTTTGAGTTGATAAAGTGAGAATTTGATCATGGATGATATTAGGTGTAACATGGATAGGGCCTCCAAGGGTAATAGTGGTGGGCACCCATGATATATATATATATACACACACACACACACACATATAGTTATAGAGAGAGGAAAGACATATCTTTTAAGTACTTTATAATGCATCCATACTATAACATGCAGTCTCCCCTATACCATATAATCTGTTTGTATACACTCTATAGCCTACATCTATATTTATGATCTATAACCTTTAATCTATACCGGGGAATATTTATGCTCTATATATCTATTGTATAATCTGCTTGTATCTATATATCCGTGTGTTACTAAATAACTTACTCTATGCTTTCGGCTATATCATTGAACAGGTGAACTCTTTTCTTCATCATTAATCAAACTCCGAATCTAAGATTTTTGGGATTCCATCAGTAAACTAAAATATATAGTTACACTAAATTGTCAATATGGATAAAAGATGGATGGATCTCCCAAGGTCAACAAATGAATATCAGAATGGGTTGAAATATTTCTTGGATTTTGCATTTGCAAATTCAAATGGTGAGACGGTCTTGTGCCCTTGCAAGAAATGTAAAAATTCCATGTGTAAAAGAAGAAATATTGTAGAAGAACATCTGCTTTGGAATGGGTTTTTGAGTGGGTACACTAAATGGATACTACATGGAGAGTTGTCATCTAGTGGAACGCCAATAGTTTATGAATATGATGGTCAAAATGGGTCTAATAATATGCGAGGAATGTTATATGATGCATTTGGGATGCAAGATAAAGACAAAAATGTTGAAGGAATGCCAGGAGTTGAGCAAGCAGAAAGACCTTGCAGAGAAGCTGATAAATTTATAAGCTTATGCAAGATGCAGAGCAGGAACTTTACCCGGGGTGTCAAAAGTTTTCTAAACTTTATTTCATTGTACGTATGCTTCAAATTAAGTGTCTTGGTAATTGGAGTGATAATTCTTTTACCTTGATGCTTGATTTGTTAAGAGAGTCATTTCCAGAAGGTGTTCAACTACCTAAAAATTACTATGAAACAAAGAAAATATTGAAAGATTTAGGTTTGAATTATAAGAAGATTGATGCATGTCGAAATGATTGTATGATATATTGGGGTGAAAATGAGGGGAAGAACATATGTGATACTTGTAGTGAACCACGATGGATAACGTCTGCACCTGAACCAACTCATATTGAGTCCAATGTTTTGTCTACAAAATCTAAGGGGGTTTAAAAAGTTCCAGCAAAGCTAGTGTGGCACTTTCCACTAAAGCCAAGGTTACAGAGGCTTTTTATGAACAATGTAACAGCATCGCTTATGAGATGGCATGATAAGAACGCATCAAAGATGGTGTATGAGACATCCAGCAGATTCTCCAGCTTGGCAAACTTTCGATTTCCACCATCCCGAGTTTGCTAAGACCCTCGAAACGTACGATGGGTTTGGCCACTGATGGTTTTAATCCATTTAGAACTATGAATGTTGTCATAGTACATGGCCAGTAATTTTAATCCCATATAATTACCACCTGGGGACTGTATGAAGAAATCATACTTCATGTTGTCTTTACTTATACCTGGCCCTAGTGGACCTGGTAACGATCTAGATGTGTATTTACAACCCCTAATTGCAGAGTTAAAGGAGTTGTGGGAAACAGGAATAAATACATATGATGCTTCATCAAGAGAGAATTTCCAACTACGTGCATCATTATTATGGACTATTAGTGATTTTCCAGGTCTTGCGGCTGTATCAGGTTGGAGTACTAAGGGAGAATTTGCATGTCCTGTGTGTTATAAGTATACCAACTCTGTTTGGCTAGAGAACTCTCGTAAGTACTGTTACATGTGCCATCGTATCTTCTTGCCTGAGGGACATCCTTATCGAAATGATAAGGGATCATTTGATGGAACAGAAGAGCATCGAAAAGCTACCCCTTATTTGAGAGGATCCACAGTATTTGAGGATGTAAAGAACATTGAAAATAGATTCGGGAAAAAAGGTTGGTGATCAAAAATTGCCCTATAGTTGGAAGAAAAGGAGCATTCTGTTTGAGTTGCCATATTGGGAAAGAAATTTGGTGCGGCACAATCTTGATGTTATGCATATTGAGAAGAATGTATGTGACAAGGTGTTTGTATACGTTAATGGACTCTGATAAGTCAAAAGATAATTATAATGCACGTTTGGATTTGAAAAAGTTGGGGATAAGAACGCGACTCCATCCTTTTCTTGATGAATTTGGGCGGGAATGGCTGCCGGCTGCATCTTTTGTGTTAGATAAAAGTGAGAAAAGAAAGATTTTGTAGACTCTTGAAAAATATTAAAGTGCCAGATGGATATGCTGCCAATATTTCAAGATGTGTGCATCTAAAGCCACCTAGGATATTTGGCCTTAAAAGTCATGACAACCATGTCTTGATGCAACAACTACTACCTCTTTCTTTACGTAAACTTTTGCCAAGCCAATACGTTCACCATTAATTCATTTAAGTCGGTACTTCCGAGACCTATGCTCTAAAAGCCTCCATCATAGTGATTTGGCTCGATTGGAAAAAGAGATTGCTATCATTCTTTGTCACTAGAAAAAATATTTCCACCATCGTTTTTTTGATGTCATGGTACATCTGACTGTCCATTTGGTTACTGAGGCAAAGTGGCTGGACCTGTTCAATATCGCTGGATGTACCCTGTTGAAAGGTACATATGAATTTCATTGTTATGCCAATTTGACTAATAATTTGTAATATATATGCTATATATGATTATACTTATGATTAATTTCATAAAATCTTTAGGTACTTGAGCACCTTAAAATCTTATGTGCGCAACAGAGGTAGACCAGAAGGATCAATAGCCGAAGGGTACTTAGTTGAGGAATGTTTATCTTTTTGCTCTTTGTATTTCGATGAAAAGTTGAAACAAGGCTTAATCGGCCTAGCAGAAATGACGATGGTGGCTATGGATCAAGCGCACTAGGCATAAATATTTTCTCCATGCCTGGTTGTCCATTATGGAAGGGAAAGCAGTTGTTTTGGACAATGAATCGATTAACAAAAGCTCATCGATTGTTTATTCAACTGCGATGAAATTAAAACAATATAGAGAGTAAGTTGCAAATCATTTATAAACTAATTTATATGTGACTTTGAATATTTATAACTTTATTATTGTATTTATATAGTGAACATGAAGGTGCAGTTAGGCGGTAAGAGGCGTCGATCAACAGAACATGAAATCAAACGTGCTCAATAGTGATTCCTTTGCTTCTTGGTTCAAGGATTGTGTAAGTAAAAAAATATATATATATTATATATGAAATTAATTTCTTTTCATCTTATATTTTTAATTTATTTAACATTTCTAACTTTATTTGTTTATTTGTTTATTTGTAGGTTGAGAAACTAAGTTCGAATGTCGATAATCCAAATATAAGTGATATCCTAAGATTTGCAAGGGGACCGATTCCTGTTGGTACATCATATAAAGGATTTAAAGTGAACGGTTTTTCGATTCCATACAAAGGAAGTGGAGAGGAAAAGAAAACTCAAAATAGTGGAGTAATGGTTAATGCAACTACAACGAGCTTTGCAAGCAAGAAGGATAGGAGGCCTGTCTTTCAAGAGATGACATCTATGGAATCTTGAGGGATATAATTGAGTTGGATTATAAGGGTGGTAAAAAAATTGTGTTGTTTGACTGTGATTGTGGTATCTAAGGGCAAGAGGCTTAAAGAAGACGATGATGGGTTCACGTTAACCAATTTTACAAAATATAAAGCGTCAAAATGAGCCTTTTGCTCTTGGGTCTCAAGTTGAACAAGTATTTTTATGTAGAAGATCCAACCCAAAAGAGTGGCAAGTGGTAGTTAAAACCAAAGCTAGGGATAAGTTTGATGAAGGGAATACGACTTAGCAACTGATGGTGTTGATACCATTTTGCAAAGTAGAACTTTTAGTAATCTTCCATTAATGAAGATGAAGGTGTTATATGGACTCGTGAGGGGGCCCCTAGAATTCCTGTAGATAGTTTAGAGAAAAATGGTGTGGAAGAAAATCTAGGATATACTTAATTAAAAGCAAGTAGTTTATCGTCTATGCCAGTAATTTTTGATAAAAGTATAATTTTTATATATTTCTACCTTTTATATTTCTTTCAGCAGATATACACATGATTGTTATTAAGTTTTTTCTTTGTTGTTATACATTTAATTGACAGTTGTCTTATAGTTATGGCAAGAACTAAGTATGGTTTGCATCCATAAGCGTGGTAATCACGAGGCTGGCCGAATTCTACTGAAGAACCACATGAACAACACGAAAATACAAGTATGTCCTGTTAATGCATTTTATGTTGTTTCATATAAATTTGGAAGTATGTTGTTAATTTATATGTTAAGTTGTATAGTGTCCGAAACCACCAGACGAGTGAAACGTACAGAAGGGATATGATAACTCTCCAATTGACTTTCATCCAAATGATACACATAATGATGTCCCAGATGATATTGGTATGCTTGATATTGTATTTGCGCTTTTTTATATCTATATTTCTCAACTATGACAACGAAGTTGCACTTGTTAAAGTTTCGGTTCTTTGCTGCAGGTATAGTATTACGTTAAAAACTCGAGGACCTACTAACATGCCACGAGTTTGGGCTAGGAGAGGACGCAGTTGAAGTGAATTTTGATGATCTTGGGAAGCCTATTGGTAAAAAACAAAAGTGAATATGTTGAATTTATTGGTACTTTGGTAAGGAATGGAGCATTACTTCCACTTGACTATGAGGATTGGCATAAAGTCCCGACGTCAGTTAAGAAGATCTACTGGAGCTAATTAAGGTGATCACATTAACCATCTTACTTTTATTACCCTTCATTTCTCTAAAATAGTTTGTTTACATTTTTTTTTCCATTTAAGATAGTTGAAACAATATGCTATGGATATCTTAGGAGAAATTTTGTGGAGCATTTGAATTTGAAGATGTTTTCTTAGGCTAACTTTATCAAAAAGTTGGAGATCATGGAAGAGTAGGGTGAAGACTAATAATTTTAATCCAAGCTCCTCATTAGAAGAAAATTACGCAACTGCCCCAATACAGATGATGAAAGAGTTCTCCCTGATCAATGGAAAAATTTAGTCATTCGGTGGAAATAGTGGACAAAGCACGGGTAACAATCAATTTTATATTTTTTTGGTATCTGATAACTTTTACTCAAATGAGCTTTGTATTTTATACTTAAGACATTTAGTTCCTTGGTTTTATATGTTAGCAAATACGTGCTCAAAATAAAGAAATAGGCGCAGACAGAAGATGATGCATGTTACAGGGGAAAAAGAGTTTTGCTCAAATCAGAGATCAAATGAAGGTCATTAATTATTACATACTATGCTATATGTCGAAATACTTTGGTTGTATCCTCATCAGCATGGTCCTTTTTTTTAGAATGAAGCACGTGCAGCAAAAATGGACAAGTTGATAATGGCGAAGGAATGAAATGATGATGAAGGAGGTGATGGTCCAATGGTTGATGAACCAAGTAGAATGGAATTATTTGGAAGATGTTTTACTAAAAATGGAGAAACATCAAATCCAATTATAGCAGATAAACTTGTAAGATTGTCTTTAACTATGTTCCCTTTTTTTTTTTTTGGTGTGTGTTTCATGTGTGAAGTATCGTTCATATTTTTATTATCTTTGAATCCCTTATCTCAAGATTCTATTGCAATTATCTTTGAGTCTCTATTTGTGGTTATTATGCTGTCAACTCAATACTAACAAAGTGAAAATGGTTTTACTTTGTTTTTTTCTTTTGTTTTTTGGTTAATAGTCCAAAATTGTTCTTTACTCTTGTGTCTTTTGGGCATATTATGTAATCTGTGAATTTAAGTTTGAATATTTCTTGGTAGATTTGCTTGTTCTGTGAATGAGATATGGATTATCATGGTTTATTTTTATTTTGATACCTTGACATGATATTATTTTTTGTATTTTGTGTGTAGGAAAGATGAATGAATTGAGGAGTAATCTTTCTCCTAATTCAAGAGATATTGGGCCCAATGACATATTCTCTCAAGTAGTTGGACAAGACAAAGGGGGAAGAGTACGAATGTATGGTTATGGTGTGACTACTTCTGATGTATATGGTGAGATAGCTATGCAACAAGCCTTCTCGAATGCACATGACATACAAGAGAGACCTTAATGCTTTGAAGCAAATTGTTATGGATCAACAAAACAAATACAAGAACTCCTGAAAATGAACCAGCAGAGAGGAACACATGATTCTCCTCCAGACATCGCTAGAGTAGCATCATCGTCATCTCAGTATCATGCTGCTTCACTCCGTCCCTCCACCTCATCGATCAACAAGTGCCTCTAGAGGTAATATGTCTGACAATATTATTTTTTTACTCACTCTTTATGTTTAGAACTGCTAATTTGCATTGCATAGTCTTCCCTTATTGTGAAATACGGTATTTGGTCACAATAGAATTGTATGTATTCTCTCTAATTGAATAAATGTTTTATTTCTAGCTTTCTGCCTATAAACTTGTACCAAATTTAAAAAAATTGATTTGATTAAAATTCAATATAGGTTGGAGCAAATGTCTGTTTGAAAAGTGTGCTAGATTCATCAAAAGTTATAGCCATTGGTCGTCTTCAGAGCTTAGATCCATCAAAGCGAGTTGGACATATCCAATTGGGAAAGACTGGTGTGAAGTCATTATTAATGTTGCAGTGGAACTTGACGAGGGTTTGATTCGGCCCACATCCATATTTTAAAACAGTTGGGCTGAGGCTATTGGTGAGACTGTTGCATGGCCACAAAATTTGGTAAAGATTTGTTTTTTTTTCTCTCAGAAACCTTTAAATCCTTTAGTATGAAAAAGTTACTTATTTGTCTTTATTTT
>CM047875.1:3801098-3811358 GCA_026212405.1 Petrea volubilis
ATCAGAGCCGCTTGCCAGCCGGAATACTGGGAGCTAAGTGCTCTGTGGGGCAAAGTGCTACGCATACGGGAGCCACCGCTTGAGCCCGCAGAGCAAATGTTACGTCTTGAGCCCACGAGGCCAAGTGCTATGTATTGAAAGTCTTGAGCCCACGAGGCCAAGTACTATATGTCTTGAAAGTCTTGAGCCCATGAGGCCAAGTACTACTTCTTGAATGTTTTGAGCCTGCGGGGCAAAGTGCTACGTGTGCGGGAGTCGCCTCTTGAGCCCACAGGAGCCACCTCTAGAGTCCCGACGCCTGGCAGATGGTATTGGTATGTGTGACTTTTGCTACAAAACTTCTAGTGTATCTATTTAATTTTGTATTTGATTGGAATATATTTTGGGTTCTAAACTCTTTTGTGAAAGCATATTTTTGGAAAAATACCCTCAACTCTTTTACAAAATAAAGTTGAATTTCGAGGACGAAATTCTTTTAAGGAGGGGAGGATGTGACGACCCGGTAATCTGTAATATTTAAATAATTGATTTAAAATCTTTTGCTTCTTGTAAATGTTATTATTACTTGTTGTTTTCAAATTTTCGTCTGCTTTTGCGATTAACTTACAATTTGAACGGTAAAGTGTCAATTTTCGAACTTTCTATGCCCTAAATTGCAATTTTCAAAAATATAACTAAAATATTCTTAATTTCTGAGAAATATACATATAATTTCAGATTTATAAACATTAAATTTCATAATTTTGGAATTTTTCTAAATTAATTATGAATTTTCGGATTTTATGCCCAAAAACCCTAATTTATGCCCTAAAACCCTAATTTTCAGTTTTTACAAAATAAATAAATACAAATTCGAATTTTTAATAAAATAAAGATATGATTTCAGATTTTATAAGATGAGGACAATCAAAATCAGATTTTATTAGATTTTATTTGATTTTATTTGATTTTGTGTTAATATTTTATTAAAATATCCTACACTAATATAAGATGAATTTCTTCTAGAAATTGTGCATTTGTGTGGTCTTCCATTCATCTAGATTCATGACTCATGGATTAGGGTTACACCAAGGCTAGAATAGAGGAGGGAGGTGGAAGATTTCATTTAATTTGGCATTTAATTCTATGCCTAGTTGGGAGATTTGCATTAAATGGAAAGATTTGCATTTATTAAACCTTGGTCCCCAAGTCTTGCCTTCTACCCTCATTCTCCACTATAAATAGGACCTCCCACACACTTCCCCATCCCCAAAAACGTCCTCACACATACACACACTATACTCTCTCTATTTTCTTCCACAAACACACAAATCCCGCCTAAAAACACACCCCCTCACTTACTCTACTCTCAACACCCAAAACACTTCTTATGTATAGCCTATCTTCCACCCACATATATGTACACACAAGCCCTTCTATTTTCATCCATATATACCTATAAAGCCTTCTATATCCTCTCTTTTTCCCTAAAAACATTTCAAGGTAGGAGTATTGTTTAATTTCATGAGTAAAGTAGGAATTTAAGTATCTTGTAAGTTTTAGATATTTTATGCTTTCATTTTCATTATAGTATTATGTGAAATTATGTGTCTACGTGCACCTATTCAAACACACACGCACCTTATGGGGTTGAATGATATTTCTACTCAACCGTCGCGTTGACTCCTCCTTTCCAATACTTTTTAGACAGAAATGAGATAGCGGATCAGAGTGGCGCAGCGGAAGCATTTGGAAGCTTTTTACACGATATAGTTACTTTTCTATTCTTTTGAAAATTGTGACTTTTGTATTTTGTACAAATTATATGTGAAAATAATTATTTATACAACTATGAAAATATTACCGTTGCGCGTTTCTATCCAATTTTATTTTATAAATAAAAGGGTATTTTTCCGGGTCGTGACAAATGGTATCAGAGCCGCTTGCCAGCCGGAATACTGGGAGCTAAGTGCTCTGTGGGGCAAAGTGCTACGCATACGGGAGCCACCGCTTGAGCCCGCAGAGCAAATGTTACGTCTTGAGCCCACGAGGCCAAGTGCTATGTATTGAAAGTCTTGAGCCCACGAGGCCAAGTACTATATGTCTTGAAAGTCTTGAGCCCATGAGGCCAAGTACTACTTCTTGAATGTTTTGAGCCTGCGGGGCAAAGTGCTACGTGTGCGGGAGTCGCCTCTTGAGCCCACAGGAGCCACCTCTAGAGTCCCGACGCCTGGCAGATGGTATTGGTATGTGTGACTTTTGCTACAAAACTTCTAGTGTATCTATTTAATTTTGTATTTGATTGGAATATATTTTGGGTTCTAAACTCTTTTGTGAAAGCATATTTTTGGAAAAATACCCTCAACTCTTTTACAAAATAAAGTTGAATTTCGAGGACGAAATTCTTTTAAGGAGGGGAGGATGTGACGACCCGGTAATCTGTAATATTTAAATAATTGATTTAAAATCTTTTGCTTCTTGTAAATGTTATTATTACTTGTTGTTTTCAAATTTTCGTCTGCTTTTGCGATTAACTTACAATTTGAACGGTAAAGTGTCAATTTTCGAACTTTCTATGCCCTAAATTGCAATTTTCAAAAATATAACTAAAATATTCTTAATTTCTGAGAAATATACATATAATTTCAGATTTATAAACATTAAATTTCATAATTTTGGAATTTTTCTAAATTAATTATGAATTTTCGGATTTTATGCCCAAAAACCCTAATTTATGCCCTAAAACCCTAATTTTCAGTTTTTACAAAATAAATAAATACAAATTCGAATTTTTAATAAAATAAAGATATGATTTCAGATTTTATAAGATGAGGACAATCAAAATCAGATTTTATTAGATTTTATTTGATTTTATTTGATTTTGTGTTAATATTTTATTAAAATATCCTACACTAATATAAGATGAATTTCTTCTAGAAATTGTGCATTTGTGTGGTCTTCCATTCATCTAGATTCATGACTCATGGATTAGGGTTACACCAAGGCTAGAATAGAGGAGGGAGGTGGAAGATTTCATTTAATTTGGCATTTAATTCTATGCCTAGTTGGGAGATTTGCATTAAATGGAAAGATTTGCATTTATTAAACCTTGGTCCCCAAGTCTTGCCTTCTACCCTCATTCTCCACTATAAATAGGACCTCCCACACACTTCCCCATCCCCAAAAACGTCCTCACACATACACACACTATACTCTCTCTATTTTCTTCCACAAACACACAAATCCCGCCTAAAAACACACCCCCTCACTTACTCTACTCTCAACACCCAAAACACTTCTTATGTATAGCCTATCTTCCACCCACATATATGTACACACAAGCCCTTCTATTTTCATCCATATATACCTATAAAGCCTTCTATATCCTCTCTTTTTCCCTAAAAACATTTCAAGGTAGGAGTATTGTTTAATTTCATGAGTAAAGTAGGAATTTAAGTATCTTGTAAGTTTTAGATATTTTATGCTTTCATTTTCATTATAGTATTATGTGAAATTATGTGTCTACGTGCACCTATTCAAACACACACGCACCTTATGGGGTTGAATGATATTTCTACTCAACCGTCGCGTTGACTCCTCCTTTCCAATACTTTTTAGACAGAAATGAGATAGCGGATCAGAGTGGCGCAGCGGAAGCATTTGGAAGCTTTTTACACGATATAGTTACTTTTCTATTCTTTTGAAAATTGTGACTTTTGTATTTTGTACAAATTATATGTGAAAATAATTATTTATACAACTATGAAAATATTACCGTTGCGCGTTTCTATCCAATTTTATTTTATAAATAAAAGGGTATTTTTCCGGGTCGTGACAATACAAATGTATGAATCTTACATATGTATTAATACAAATGTATGGCTAGGGTTTAAGGTAGGAATACTTGTAAGAATCATGTAAAACTAGACTAACACCTTACCACATTAGACTAACACATAAAAACAACTAGGGTTAACATGTGGACATAATAGACTCACATGTGTATGATCACATTTAATGCATAAGCCTAGTTGTAAAGGGTCCATTAAATGCAACATGATATTTTCATATAATAATCTTGTATCTAGTTGAAAACACTATAAATAGAGGCCTCATCTCCCTTTTTTCAACCCACACACAAACACACTCACACACACACACGGGAATACATATATATATATATATATATATTACCTTTTTGAAACCCTCTTCACATACACAAATACATACACATATATATACATATATCTTTACCCTAGGGAGACTAGTTTTCTAAGTTTTCTAAGGTAGAGGTTTTTTCCAAATTATATGAGAATTTTAATTTACAATTCTTATTTATAATCATCTATTTCATGTTCATAGCATATGTCATTATGCTTGCATATAGTTAGATATAATTATGTTATAATATGTTTTATATTCTTATCATGTTAGGCAAATTATGTTTAATTGAAGTTAAGTTTTCTATGTGCAAAAGCATATTCATATGTTTATGTGAAAAATTAATTGTGCCGGGCCCTGATGTGTTACGGTGGGGATGGGGCAGAGTTCGGCCGGGCAGCAACGGGCTTGCCGGTCTTAATATATGTTCTCGCCATCCCTGGTCCTAATCCCACCTTACTCGGACAGAGTGTTCCGTGTACTGAAGTGGGTCGTAGGAAATTGGTGTAAGCTCGAGATACGACCACCGGTGAATAAGGTAGGAATTGATATTGTTGGAGAATAAGGTAGGAAAGGAGAAATGTGTTGGGAGTTATAAGGAAGTTGAAATCACTAATTGTGATCCAAAGGTAAAAGAAATTTGAAATTATGTGACATAATGTGCTTATATGCCTTTGATGCACACACTATCACCTTATATGATTTGGTTAAAATTTCTACTCAACTGTGATGTTGATCTGTTTATGTACGTTATCTTAGGGGAAGAAGTTTCCAAGGATATAGCAGGCGATACTATAGGGAATTATGAAGTGAAGAATTAGTTACTCGTTGTTTTGTACTTCGGAAGAAAATGATCATTGTTATGTTTTCAATACTCTATCATGTATGCTTAAATAAAAGAACTTTTATGTGTAACTTTCGAGATATAGATAACGAAGTATGGACCGTTACAAGTGGTATCAGAGCAGGATCCTAGGAAGTTAAAAGTTGAAATTGGTCTCGATAATCTTTGACTTTGTTGTAGGAAATGGCTCACTCCGCAGAATCTACTAGTCGATATCCGGCTAAGCAGCTTTTCCCACCCCGACTTGATGATATGTTACGTGAGATCACTATGCTCCGAGAAGAGAATTACAAGTTACATGAGGAGTTATTTCACCTAAGGATGTTGCTTCAAGCAGCCCACTCACATATCCATGATGTCCATTACCAACATCAGAGTCTGTTAGAGATAGTTTACTTAGGTAGTAAAGAACTCACGGAAATAGCCGCTGAAAATTTCGCCCCTAATCCTCCCGAAGAGTATGTGGTGCCTGCGGAGCCCACTTTTGGGATAGATGCTAGTATCACTCCTATTATTAACTTAGACTAGGAGTTACGTGGTTGTATATAGTATGTTGTACTTAGTAGACGCATACTATGATAGATGATAGTGATAGTATTAGGATGCCTAATATTTTGTACTACAAGCATCCCCTTTTGCCTTGTATATATATATGGTGTGATATAAAACTTATGTGAATACTAAGTTATTTGTTTGCTATAGATGGCAGGACGAAACACCAAAAAGAATACGAACGCACAAGGAATTGCTCAGTTAACCTCAGTCGTCGATCGAATTACTGCTGTGTTAGAATACCAAACTAACAACAACAATCACTTAGGTGGGGGGCAAGATGCACTAGCTAACTTCATGAAATTAGGGGCCCCAAGTTTCCAAGGAGAACCTGACGATACTAAAGCCACAATTTGGATCAAGGCAATGGAAAAAATCTTTGAAGTAATAAAATGTGACGAGGAGCAAAAAGTAACCTTAGCCACCTTTCGTTTAGAGGCCGACGCACACCACTGGTGGAAATGGATAAGTAGCCGATGGGAGGCAAGGCAGGTACCACCTACTTGGAAGAATTTTGTTGAAGAATTCAACAATCAATATGTACCTCTGACCGTGAGAGAGAAACGAGAAAAGGAATTTCTCAACCTAGAGCAACGAGAGCTGAGTGTAGCTAAGTACGAATCTACATTTAAAAAACTAGCCAGGTATGCACCTTACTTTATTGAAAACGAGAAAAGAAAGGTTTGGAAATTTGTTTCTGGTTTAAAACTCGAAATACAAGATAGACTAGCTCCAATCCCAATCCAAGATTATACAATGGCTGTTGAGATGGTGCTAAGAGTAGAAAGCACCATGGAACAGTTGAAGTTAAAAAGAGGGCACTTTGTACGACCTCAAACCACGGGCGGTCCTTTTGGAAGAAACCAAGGCGGTAACACCAAGATAGCAAGAATTGACCCAAGAAATAACAAAATAGGTGGACTTCTTTCTCAAAAGACGCAAGGATTTATTATTCGTTTTGTGGAAAACCAAATCATACCGAGAATCAATGTTGGATAAAAGCTAGAAAGTGTACCCGATGTGGGAGCGCTGAACACTTTATTAAAGACTGTCCTCTGATGAGTCCAATGCCAGGCTTCTCTCAACAAAAGCCTTCCCGAGCAAATGGAAGTCGCCCAGGAAAACCCCAAGTACAAGGAAAACTATTTGCAATAAATCAGGCAGAGATGAAGGAACCAACAGTAGTGGAAGGTACGCTCCTAGTTTGCCATCATTTAGCTAAAGTCTTGATAGATCCTGGCTCAACCCATTCTTAAATATCATCTCGTTTCTTCTCTAATTTAGAAATTCAGCCTAAACCTTAGCCTACGAACTAGAGATCACTACACCCCTTGGAACTTCCTGGAAGACAGATCTGATTTATAAGAATTGTGAAACAGTTATCAGTGAAAGAAAATTATATGCTGACTTGGTCTTACTACCTATAACTGATTTTGATATTATATTAGGCATGGATTGGTTAACTCCCTATCATGTACAAATAGATTGTCACAATAAAGTTGTGAGATTTTGTATACCAAACCAGCCTATATTTAAATTAGTAGGAAATAAACCCTCTCAATCTATACCTATTATTTCTACCTTACAAGCAACCCGTTTATTAAATAAAGGGTGTTGTGCCTTTTTGGCTTATGTGTTAAACCATCCAAAGGATAAAAAGAAGATAGATGACGTGCCGGTGGTAAGCAACTTTACTGATGTATTTCCTGATGATTTGCCTAGCCTTCCTCCACATAGAGAAGTAAATTTAGTATTGAATTAGTACCAGGAACAGCTCCAACTTCTAAAACACCATATAGGATGGCTCCTGCCGAACTAAAAGAACTTAAAACACAACTGCAAGAATTACTAGAGAAGGGATTTATACGTCTTAGTTCATCACCTTGGGGAGCTCCAGTATTATTTGTTAGAAAGAAAGATGGATCCCTAAGACTTTGTATCGATTATCGAGAACTCAATCAAGTTACCATTAAAAATAAGTACCCTCTACCAAATATTGATGAACTATTCGACCAGCTACAAGAAGCTTCTGTGTATTCTAAGTTATATTTGAAGTCAGGTTACTATCAAGTAAGGATTCGAGAAGAAGATATAGCGAAAACTACCTTTAATACAAGGTACGGACACTATGAATTTGTAGTAATGCCATTTGGATTAACAAATGCCCCAGCTACTTTTATGGATTTAATGAATCGAGTATTTCAACCATACTTGGACCAGTTTGTTGTGATCTTTATTGATGATATATTAGTATATTCTCAGTCTAAAGAAGAACACAAGGAACATCTAAGAATAGTCCTTCAAACCTTGAGGGAAAGAAAACTTTACGCTAAATTTAGCAAATGTGAATCTTGGTTAGAACAAGTAACATTTCTTGGGCACACCATATCTAAAGACGGAATCTCGGTGGATCCAGAAAAGATAAAAGCAATTATGGAATGGAAACAACCCACGACTGTTATGGAGGTATGAAGCTTTTTAGGACTTGCCGGTTATTATCGTCGATTCATTGAGGGATTTTCTAAAATTGCTCAACCTTTGACAAGATTAACACAGTCAAAAGTGAAATTTATTTGGGGTGAACGTTGTGAAGCTAACTTTCAAGAATTAAAACACCGACTAACTACTGCCCCTATTTTAGTTATACCCTATGGAAGCAAAGGATTTACGGTATATACTGACGCATCCAAGGAAGGTCTAGGTTGTGTACTTATGCAACATGGAAAGGTTATTGCTTATGCCTCTCGAAAATTGAAACCCTATGAAGAAAATTATCCCACTCATGACTTAGAACTTGCTGCTATTGTTTTTGCCCTAAAATAGTGGAGACATTATCTTTATGGGACAACCTTTGAGGTATTCAGTGATCATAAAAGTTTAAAATACTTATTCTCTCAGAAGGAATTGAATATGAGACAAAGGCGGTGGATGGAAACCATAGCTGATTTTGATTTCAACATTCAATACCATCCCGGAAAAGCCAACGTAGTTGCAGATGCACTAAGCAGAAAAACCACCCTTGCTTACCTCACAATTAACACATGGGAATTTTCAAAAGAGGATAATAAACTGAGCCCTAGGGAAGAAAACTTTAGCATATTAGTCTCATATCTTCAAGCCCAACCTGTGTTATTACAAGAAATCGAAGAAGCACAAAAACAAGATGAAGAGTTCACAAAACTAAAGAAGAAGATTAGCAAAGAGCCAGGGACAGGCTTTACATTAGCCAATGATGGACTTTTAAGATTTCAGAATCGGATATGTGTCCCCAATAATGCTAACTTAAAAAGGAAAATATTAGAAGAAAGTCATAAGTTTAGATACACGATTCATCCAAGAATAACCAAAATGTATAAAGATATTCAAAGACAATACTGGTGGAACAATATGAAACGAGAGATAGCTGAATTTGTATCCAAATGTTTGACATGCCAACAAGTAAAAGCTGAACATCAGAAACCCTTTGGATTATTACAACCTTTACCAGTACCAGAATGGAAGTGGGAACATATTACTATGGATTTTGTCATGGGACTACCTCGAACTCAAAAGGGCAATGATGCTATATGGGTGATTGTAGATAGACTTACAAGAGTGCACATTTTATTGCATTTCAAAAACTTGCTCCTTGAATAAAATGGCAGAACTTTATAAACACGAGATAATTAGACTCCATGGCATTCCGGTTAGTATAGCCTCCGACAGAGACCCGCGATTTGTTTCAAAATTTTGGCAAGGGCTACAAATGCTCTAAGTACCAAGTTGAACTTTAGTACCGCTTTTCATCCCTCAAACTGACGGAACAAACATAAAGGGTTATACAAATTCTCGAAGATATGCTCGAGCGTGCATTTAGATTTTGGAGGAAGCTGGGATCGTCACCTCGCTCTAGCTGAATTTGCTTACAATAATAATTATCAAACTACAATTGGCATGGCTCCAATTCGAAGCACTTTTATGGGCGAAGATGCCAGATCACCGGTCTGTTGAGATGAAGTAGGCGAAAAGAAAACTAGTGGGTCCAGACCTAGTACGAGAAACTACAGAAGCCATCCAGACAATCCGAAGACGGATGACAATAGCCCAAAGTCGTCAAAAGAGTTATGCAGATAACAAACGAAAAGAATTGGAATTTAAGCTGGGAGATTGTGTGCTTTTAAAAGTTTCACCAAGGAAAGTGTTCTAAGATTTGGTAAAAGGGAAAGCTTAACCCTAGGATTACGTTGGTCCCTTCGAATACTGGAACGAATAGGAATAGTTGCGTACAAATGGCATTGCCTCTAGCTTATCTGATGTCCATAATGTTTTCCACGTTTCAATGCTAAGAAAATACCATCCAGATCCTTCTCACGTATTAAACTATTGAGCCCTCGAGATAGACAAAGATTTGACTTATATGGAAGAACGGTCAGATTTTGGAAGTCAAGGAACAAACACTATGAAGCGAAACCATTCCTCTTGTACGAGTCCTATGGAAGTACCATAGCCTTGAAGAAACTACTTGGAAAAGACTAGAGGAAATGATGGGAAAAATATCCCCAGCTCTTCAATTAAACCAAGGATGATTTCGAAGACGAAATGTTTTTAAAGGAGGGAGGATGGAAGTGACCCGGTACTTCTTGTTATTTTACAAACATAATTATATTATTATTCATAATTATATGATCGTTTAGGTGGACCTTTATTTTATATGTAAATCATGTGATATTTTAGGAATCTGCTAC
>CM047875.1:3811858-3851032 GCA_026212405.1 Petrea volubilis
AGGGGGTAGCTGTAAGGTGAAGGCAAATGGCAAGGAGGTATGTGTAATTTTGAAATACATAAGGAGAGGCTTGGTTTGATTACAGATGGTTACAGGGGATGTGATTTGTTCTTTTCTTTTCTGCTCTGCATGCATAATTCAGGGTACAGTTTAAGAACTTGTTCTGATTCTTTCTTCTTTGAATAAAGAATATGAACATAGATGCAAATGACTCCGCTGATTCGAGTAATGTTGTTGATGTAATTAGGCAAACATCAAGTCATATGCCAACAACAATGAATTGGCTGTCATGCCTCAAGACCGTGTGGCTCGTTTAGAATGGGATCGCCGTTATCTCTCTGTTCTTGGAGTCGAGAACAACCGATTATATGAATTAAGATTACAGACACCCGAAAGATCATTTGCTGAAGAGGAAAATGATCTTCGTCAAGTCATGGATTCTTTTAGGGTTAACAAGGTGGCTGCTTGAGAGTGATCTTTCGGGGAAGGCTACGTTTTGTAATAGATTCTATCTTCTCCCTCTTCTCACACATTTCCATTTTCTTGTTGCTCTTATTGGGTTGGTCTATTGAATGGCGATGATCTTGTGTTGTGTATCTTTTGCTCTCCTTTTATTGAAAGAGTTGTACTTGAGACTAAGATTGTGTGTTTATAATTGTTATGTTTGGATATTCAACAGAGAGAAATACAAGACATTCATTCATATTCCCTCCAGCTCAAATCATTTTCTTTTCATAACAGTTGTTAGGTGATTCTAAGTGTCTAGTTACAGATTGATTGTTAACTGTAATAATTGTCGATGAACCAAGAATTTAATTAGGACAAAAGAAATAAGTAAACAAATAACGCACACAAGGATTATAGAAAAGGCAAATATCAGATGAATAAGCAGATTGAGAGCTGAAAATTAATTCATTCTTTTCCAGAGTTTATAATAATGAGAGAGCATCACTTACATTTTGTCCAAGGCACACAAATTCTACACTAGCAAAACTCATGTCCCAGATGCACTGTGATAAATGTACAGCAGAGACACAGAGCAATCTTGAAACTAAAAAAGCAACTGGTCTCATTTATTGATATTGCAAAAGGTTATGACCTGACTTGAAATTCACCAGCCCGTGTAAGAGCCCGGAAACCTTTATACGGACGTGAGGGTAAATTCTTCAGATCCAATTTATCTATTTTTACGCCAGAGAGAGCGACGCCCATAATCCTGAAACCCACTTGAAAAGTGGGAAATACATGAAGACGCTCTACGCCCGTCTCAAGCACCAAGGTACCAGACATCGCAGGAGCTTTATCTTTTGGGATTCGTCCAATCGTCCATGAGCACGTCTGCAAAAAGGGAATAATGCTACATCATTAATTCATAATTGGACTAATACTATTATGTTCCCATCCCTACACATGTTCCATCCCTATATTATACACCATTGTGATTGGGTATTCCCCTCTGTCGACCAATCATGTGGCAAGTGTGTTTCACTCATTATGTGATTAGTTTTCAAACCAGATCCAGGCAAGAATTTTTGAAAAATACGTAAGATTACCCCTATCCACCATTGCCATTCTACCAAATTTCAATACCTTGTCAGCGAGAACATTTACTGCTCCACAATTCGAGGAAAGATCAGAAGACAAAACACAAGGCGGTAGTTGGAATTGAACCGTTATCAAGTCGATTGTCTTTCCAGGATCGTTGCGTATTCCAACTAAAACACTTATACGACACGTCCCTGAATCAGAGGTCAATTGTGGCTTCACATAAATTGGAGTGTTCTTCAACTGTTTTACCCTGAAAAATAAGGAAACATTAGTAAATTTGAAAGTGTAGAGGATGCATTTGATAGGAAAATAGCCTTCCAAGGTCCATGAGCTGAAATACATGCAAACCAAACCTGTAGCTCATGAGCTTGAACTGTCCATCAGGTGGTACAAAAGATAGAATCTGGTTTGACTCCCACGGTCGAAGTCTAATACAGGGGTGAAACCTCACATCATGAAGAATTGAAGGGTTTGCAAACGACAGAGTCAGATCAGGGAGGCCTGACAGATGAGAATTTACTTGAACTTCACCATAAATCTCACATTTTACCAGAGTACCATCTCTGACCAGCAGATAAACGAAAAAGACGAGAGGATTAGTACTAGAATCATAAAACATACAACAAGGCGCACACACACACACACACTCACACTCACACTCACACTCACACTCACATGTATATATCTATACGTTATGGGAGAGTTTCTGAGAACTGCTTGAGGTTAGGCCTGTTTTCACAAAACTCCAATGGAGTGAAAAATTTTAAATACCTCCTTGTTTAGTTCATATTACAGATACCCCCTAACTGCAGGAGGGATTTGTAATACAATACCAAACAATAAGGGGTATCTGTAATTACCTCAGGTGGCGCAGAGAGAGAAAGAGAGAGACAGAGAGAGGGAGGGGGATGTCCTTGTAATTAATTCCTGAGAGATTTCTTAGGAACCAACTCGAAAATATAATAGAAAAAGTGGGAAATGAGAATCAGCTCGGAAAGAAATATCCATTGCACCTGTTTATAGTGGCATCCATTTCTTCGACAAGATCAACATAAACTTCATTGCTGGCGTGCTTAAGGTCAGTTTTTCTCCATGGAACACAAGATGAAGTGGAAACAGGAAGTGTATTACTCACGTTGGAGGTGTTACCAGTGACAACACTTAAAACCTTGCTAACTATATTAGGAGGGGCTATCATTTCTCTCAGGATATTAGGTTCTGTTGTTAGAGGGAAGCCATTGTCTATCATCTCATCCAGCAGCTGCATGCCAAGTTTTATGTCTGTTAAATTAGGATCCTAAATAATTAACTCAGAAGAATGTCAAAAAGATTATAAAGATAGAACATGGTCGAGGTAAGAACAAAATTTGATTCGTTATTCAAAAACAGCAACCAACAGTGTTTGCACAAAAATGGTCTAACCTAATGCAAATAAGTATTTACAATACAGTAGTAACAACTGTAATATGAGAATCAGAGAATAAATTTTGGTCCATCTTAATGTTTTTCTATGTTGACTAATGTAGTCTGCTGCACGTTTTGCCTAATCTGAACAGCTGAGCCAATGAAAATATTTACTTTCCATTTGAATTATGTGTAAGCAATCATGATTTTCTGTAGCTCAAAACTTATGGCATTAGAGCTCCAAAATGAAAATACAAGATCTTGACTAACTACAGAAGCTATGAAGCAAAGGAATATGTAAAATTGTCAAAAGATATCCCTATGCAGACACTTCATGCTTATGAAACTTTAGAATGTTAATATCAGTAGATAGAATAATCCATTTCTGACTACCATAAAATAGACTAACCAGATATGTGGATGATATTCAAATAACAGTGTTTCAAGACGTCAACGAATAAAACTCAAAAAAGACAACATCACTGTCAAAGAATAACTCGCAATCGTTTGCCACATTCCCTTCATATTGAAGTGAATATCACGATCTAATTATTACTATTGTTAACAAGCCAAATAATAATGTCATTGAAGTACAGGGTACTTTAGAATCCTATAAAGCCACATCAATTTTCACCAAAAATCTATCACCAAACTTCACAATGAACAGAACATCACCCTTACCTCATATACGATGACAAAATTGTCCTTAATGAGATCTTCATTCAAGCCATCCAAATATTCTGAAAGAACATCTGCTACCCTGCAAAGGAACTAGAAATCAAACCATCAAGTTTTCAACAGATCTTTCTGCAGAAGTCTGGAAGGACTAGAAGCACAAATAAGAAATTACATAGAATGATTGCATTGACCTGGCATGCAGACATTGCAAATTCTCATTATGCTATAAGACACGATTTAAAATCGTCAAAAATTGAAAGAGGAAGCTCTATTACATATAGGATGATACCTCTACACCCCCCACCCCAACCCCCCAAACACACACACGCACACATATTAATCTGATATGATAACTTGCAACTCGCTTTCTGCAGCAAAATATTGCACTAGCACTGTTTTAGAATGGTTGTACCATGCATGCCTTCAGCCTAAAATACATAAATAAATAACTTATCATGTGTTTCTATGTTTCTGTCAAGCATCAACTCAATAGCATAATTTAGATCAAGCCCATCAGTTTTGATAACGCCGGCAGCCAGCTCCAAGTTAAAGCATTCATGAATCTACAATTCTGCTTGAGGAAACAAAAGAGGCGACTTGAATTAAAATAGTAAGAACCAAGAGAGGTACCCACCTCAATTGCCATCAAAGGTGGCATCTCAACTTGGGTGCATGCCAAAAACGTAATCCCCTCACGAACCACTTGAAATAGGTAGTGGGTGGGAGAAGCAATGACTGGTACAAGCTATAATAACACAAGAGAATAAAAATAAATAAATAACAAGAAGGGCATAGTATTCAAAATGGTTTTAACTAAAGGATACATAAATGTAAAACAACGGATTTCAATGATCGAATAGCAACATATCGAATTTATAATTCCCGGGTTACCTTCAAAGAATCACCTTGAGTAAGTATTTGGTCCCAGAACCATGCACATATAGAGCGGTCAACCCGGTGACCCGTAAGCTGTTTTTCCAGTATCACTTCCCTGAAATTTCATGATCACATCCAGATCATCTGACCATTGTTTTTTTATTCCCCATTTCTGAGTGATTTAATAACCAGAAAACATCTATTTCTTTTTCTAATTATTCATCATCGCTAGATATCCAACCCCATTTGAGGAGGATGATATTCCAAGACTATCATTTTCATTGTGCATAAGGACAGGACTGAATCTAGGAAAAACAAAAAATCTACTTTCTGTTCCTAACTTCCATTGCTGAGAAAAAAAAAATGAAACGCAAATTCCTTTTGGTAGCTGAAACTCAAATCGGATCTATCTAAGACTTTCTTCATTTTCATCAGCAATTTTCTTGAAGAAATAAAATTTCGGCCCGTAATTCACTTTTCTGATTCAGAGTCCACAAAAACGTATTGCCCTTCAGATTCCAAGATTATTTACGTTTCCAGCAACAATTTCTTGAGGCATAAAATCATAAAGATACGAAAGAGAGAGATTTTTGGAATCATACCCGGAATCTGATAGGAGAAATATGCACTGCAACATGTTTTGTCTTCTTGGAATTCTTGGAGCTCAACTAAGTCCCGTATACTCTCTTTTGTTTCTCTGTTTTAGACTAAAATTTTCCTTTCTTATTATACACCGAGTAGTATTCAGAAAAAAAACAGAAAAAACCCTTTATTTTTTTCGGTTGATTCAGAAACCAACCTTTAGAAATTAAAAGTGGTGGAATTGCGCTTTTTTTTTTTTTTTTTCCTGTCCTGCCCTGCTGGTTCTATCAACAATCTACTAATTCAAAAATATTTATTACAGGGATGATTCTTTTAATTTAATTACTTTATTTATACGTTGTTCAAGAAATTCTAATATCTAATAACAAGAGCAATTCTTTTTGACTGCGTTCGGTAGGGTTCTTACATCAGATATCTTATAATGAGTATCTTATACTTTAATTTATTTAGTAAAAATGTTGAAGGCCCATACTTCCGTTGGGTCCATTATACAATCAATATCATTCTTGGATATGTATCCACTAGGACGGTGGAATGCTTATTGTAAGGATAGCCATATGGCGATATTAAAAATAGATATTTCATTTTTACCCCTGGATAAACCTATAAAATGAAGGAATGAGAATAAACAATCATAGCTTTCTATAAATTTCCCTCAATCCATTCTACTACATACAACTCTATCAAAAAACTGACTAAGATTACTAATATTTGCATACTCGATACGTATGCATAATTAAAAATTAATATGATTTGATGACATACTGTAATTTTGGTAAAAATCTGTACTATCAAAATATTTTTAATTATTTTTAATAAATTTTATGGAATTAGCGGTAAGTAAAAATAAAATAATTTAAAATGAAAAACCTTTGAAAAATTTCCAACAATTCGTAATCGATTTGTGAGATAATCTAATTGCGGTGCTAGAAGGGTCAAACCCTCCCATTTTTTACAGGATGTATTTCAACTTAGCAGCCATGAAAAATGGAGTTAGCAATGCATTGTCTGGCTAGATGGTATGGACAAGGTGAATGGAAAGTAGATACTAGTGAGGACAAGTTTATTGTGAGATTGGATATGCAAGACAAGTTTATTGTGAGATTGGATATGCAAACATGCATTTGTGGCATGTTTCACCTTTGTAGATATTCCGGCAATCATGCTTGTGCAGCTATATCACAATTAAAGTAGAAGGTTGAAGATTATGTGAATGAATAGTGCAATGAATGGTGTAACAAAAGCAATTACATGAATGTATATGTAAATATGATACATACAATGTCAGGTAAAAAGCATTACATATAGACTAGGTACGCACCACTAGCAACGCCTATTTATATCAGACAGATACAAGACATTTAATTGCTAATTTTTAAGAATAGAGGGGTCACCTTGCCAATTTTTTAAAAATAGAGGATTCATCTTACCAATTTTAAAAATAGAGGGTTCACCTTTGCCAATTTTGAAAAATAGATGGTTCACCTAATAGGGTTAAGAAGGGCTTCGCATGTCTAAAACACTATCCAAAATGCAAATATGATACGTATATCACAAACTGTCGGTGGAGGATCTTAGTTGATGAATTTCCCAATATATAAAATTTTCTTACTAATTTTTATTTTACAAGGTTTTTTGCTTAAATTAAAAAGAATACAAGGGTGCCCAAACACCTTCTTTTATTATATATTCTTGATTAATAATGTATTCTCCCTTTTGATAACGCCGTGGCATGTTGAAAATATATGATTATATTTTTGCATAAATTTTAGCACTTTTTGCCGATGTGGTTACTTAGGGTTCGAAATGACTAAGTTCGATAAGAAAATAGTGAAGTCGAAGTGAGTTTTGTGCGTTTAGTGCGGGCATGCCAATGTGCAAGAACACACAAGCTGAAGTTTTAATGATTCGAAGTGAAAATGTTTTGTGCCTAAGACTTCTATATGTAAAACAACTAAGTCGGAGTAGGCAAACACTACCCCTGAGGTTCTACTTGCCTACAACTTAATGTACGATTTAATAATTCAGTACTTTAAGATTCGAAAAGGGTCTAAAAATTTGGAACAAAAAGGTGCATTGAGAGACGATGGCTACTCGCCACTAGACTTTACAAAATTTAGCTACAGACACGTATATTGATGACACGGGCCATATTTATGACTAAAGTGCAATGAGAGACTACCAGGGACTCTGACTATAAATCAGCCACATTGATGACTCCGTATGATGGCTACGCGTGAATGCATTGAAAGATTGCTCAATTCGACGAGCATTGATGATTTTAGCTACACTTCTTCATGCATGCGCTCGACATAAATGTAGGATACTATTCCCCCGCATTAATATCTCACCTTGAATCGAGCTCAATTCGAGTGAGTGATGGCTACAACTCGTGATGTTACAAAGTGAAGGCATTGATAACCTCATCGAGGCCAAATGGGCATGGCTACAAGCACTCATATAACAGTTTTCTACCTACTGAACTAAAACTAATCTTTATTCATTAAGCTAAAAAAATCAGAAAAGTGTTGACTTCTTGATTTAGAGAGTTGTTGTTGTTGTTTGACATTGATTGATTGATTGATTTGTGCGTGTCCCAACTCCCTTTTATGGACTTTTAAGTTGTAACCACTTTCCCCTTTATTTGGAGTTATATAACTTGTCTTGATCGGTTCAGTCTAAGTGATCAGTCCTTCTCATTTCTTGATTGTGGTAGTTATACCACTTTATTTGAATTTTAAATTTCCAGCCCTACTTGACTTTTATTTTAGGCATGCTGGTTATAACAAAGCCTGATTTTAGCTAATATGTTACTGTTTATCCTAACAACACCTAAAAACAAGCGTTTAATTTTGACTTTATTATCTTTATTTATTTTCTTATTTCCTATTTTTCTAGTGATCTGGGCTCATGGGCCTCCAATTCATTTCGGTCCGGCCCCTTACAATACGTTGGCTTATATGCATCGAAATGACCTGGGCCTTATGAATTTATTTCAGTATGGTGAAAAGGACAAAAAAAATCAGCCCATTCCGACTTTATACAAAAATTCATTTTTGTGCCCAAACACATATATTTTTAATTAATTAATTTATTTTATCCGTTTTTAACAATCTCATTTCTATATGTTAATTTGTCCTTGTTTTATTTATGTGACTGTTCGTACAAATTTTCAGCGTTCGCACCGAAGTGGCCGTTCAGGGTTCGAATCCGCTAGGTCTGATGGGAAACAACAAATTAGAATTAAGCTCGTGGAGCATTAGGGTGAGGGCGTGCCAGTGTACAGGAGTACACAAGTGGAAGTCTTGTTGATTCGAAGTGAAAAGTGATATGGTGCGCCTAAGACTTCTATCTTAAAAACGACTGAATCGGAGTAGGCAAACACTATCCCTAAGATTCTACTTGTCTACAACTTAATGTAGGTCTTAACAATTCAACACTTTCAAAGATCAAAAGGGTCGAAAAGCTTTAAATCGAAGAGAAAATGTATTCGAAGACTGATAGCTACTCACCACACAAACCTTACAAGACTCGACTACAAACACACGCATTGATGACTCGGGTCATATCTATGACAAAGATGCATTGAGGAGTCCCTAAGAACTCTAGCTACAAATCGACCACATTGATGACTCCGACCATATCTACCTATGGATGTATTCAGAAGCTGTTCACTCCGACGAGCATTGATTGACTCCATCCACTACTCCTCTTCATGCATGCGCTCGATATGGATGTTGGGTACTATTCCGTCGCATTGATATCTCACCTTGAATCGGGTCCAATCCGAGTGGGTGATGGCTACGACCTCGTGACGCTACCAAATGAGGCATGGCTACAAACATTCAGGCAGCGATTTTCTACCTACTGAAGTAAAGCTAATCTTTGTTCATTTAGACTGAAAAAAATCAGAGAAGTGTTGACTTCTTGATTAGAAGAGTTGTTGTGTTGTGTTGACTGATTAACGTTGTGTGTTCCAAATGGTGAATTCAGCTCCCTTTTATAGACTTTAAGTTGCAACTGTCATCCTTCATATTTGGAGCTAGCCATCTTATTCTGGATTCGCCATTTTGACATGGATGGACGTCCTTGTTTTTAGGATATGGCAGTTATACCATATTTTATCTGTATTTCAATTTTCCAGCAGCACATGTCCTTTATCTTAGGCATGCTCAGATACAACTATGCCTTATCCTTATCTAATCTGTTATTTCCATCTAACAACCCCTAAAAATAAAAGATTTGATTATTCTCACATTTATCTTCTTTTTTTTTTTCTATTTTATATGTTTGCTGACTGGGTCGTAGGCCTCTAACATACCGGCCCGAGCTTCCTAACATGGGCATAGCCCATTTGCGTCAAAGTGACTTGGGCCTTGTTAATTTTATTTCGGCGTGGTGAGAAAGACCAATATCAGCCCACTTTGAACTTATACAAAAATTCCATTTTTAGGCCTAAACAGTGACCAAAAGTTAATCCTAGTTAATTTTATGTAATATTGACGTGGGTTAGATTTTGTTGGGTTTGAAATTGAATATACAAGTACAATCTCAAGCGAGGTAGCATTTGGGTGGAGAAAACCTTCAAGCTGTAATATAGGAACAAACGAGAGCAATCTAAGATTGACCTCAACTAAAGCTCCCCAACACTTAAGTAAGGGTTAAAGGGGAAACATCGAGGAGAATATAAAAGCTCTGAGAGTAATTAGTGTCTTACTACTGTGTGTATTTATAGGAGCATTTTTGAAGGAAAAAAGGCTCATATTTTATGTGTAATGATCACTATAGGAAAAGCGTCGGAATTCGGCGGAAAAATTGCAGCCAAATATTCTGCTGGATTAAGTCCGGAGGAACTCTGACAAATTGATCCTAAGTATTTTTTGAAATTTTTTTTATTATTCCGACGAAAAATCGGGGGAAAATTCCCTCGATTTAATTTTCAACTTTTTTTTGAATATTCTAGCGAAAAATCGGGGGGAAATTCCCCCGATTTTTTTTATTTTTTTTAATTAAATTTTTCGGCGGAAAACCGAGGAAAAATTCCCCCAGTTTTTTTTCAACTTTTTTTTTTATTTAATTTTCCTACAGAAAATAAGGGGAAAAATTCCCCCGATTTTTTTTGAATTAGTTTTTTAAAAAAATAAGTTATATATAACTTTCATTATCAACAATATTTAACCTTAAAATGAATTTTTTTTTTAAATTTATAAAGTCATATATAACTTTCATATATAACTATTATTATTTATACTATCTTTTAATTATTTATAATATCTTTTTAAAATTTATGGAAAATTATAAAATAAAAGGGAGTCTTACTTAATATATAGTGTGTATATATATATATATTTATATATATTATTGGTACAAAGTTGAACCCCATTTGGATGCTTTTATGTGAGACCCGAACCCAGTGGGTTGGACCAGTTGAACCCGGCCGGGTTTATAAACCCGTCCCAACCTGCCAAACCTGGCCCGCATACCCACTAAACCCGATCCGCGAACCCGTCCCAATAATTAAAAGTTTCCTTTTTTAACAATTTTTTTAAGACAACAATTTTTAAATTGTACAAAAAAACTTAATAAAAGAAAACATTCAAATTGTATATAAAATCTAATAAAACATATTCAAATGAAATAATAATAATCAACTTCAAATTTAATTTTTAAGTTTTTTTTAATTATATTTATTTATATATTTTATATTATACATATTATGTATATATATTTACGGGTTGGGTCTAAGTGAACTCGAGACCCGACCCGAACCCGTGCGGGTCTAGAATTCTAGACCCGCAACCTGCCCTGAACCCGATTTTTTCGGGTCCAAACCTGCCCCAAGTGGGTCAAGGACTCGCGAAACCCAACCCATTGTCATCCCTGATGCTATCTTTTAACTATTATTATTTATACTATCTGTAATTATTTATAATATATTGATAGGTATACATACGTTTATATGGTATCTATACTATTATAAAAAGAAAGTCATTTTTGTGTCTTAAATGACAGTTATTTCTTGTATTTTACAATTTTAGCCCTTTAAATTTTAGTGGAATCACAACATAATTATAATACGGCGGGCGAAATTGAACATTCCCAATATATTATCATCAATTTGTATACCAATTTTTATAATTCCAAAAATTACCCTTCGATATCTTCCACACTATGTATGAAGTAAGGTTAAAAACGTAATACATCACATTAAACTACCTCCACATTTTGAGGAAAACCCACATTATGGAACTAAAACTACCATACAATTAATGCAATTTTATAATGTGTGAAAAAAAAATCAAATCAGATAGTTATTTGATTAAAATTAAAAAAAAATAAAAAATATCACGTTATAATTGAAAAAAAAAAGATACTTAATAACTTATTATAAAGAATAGATACTTAAATTTATATGCGCTCGGGAACTGTGTGCGAGAAATGCTAGTGTGTATATATATGTTTATATTGTATATATAATACATATTTTTATATAGTATCAATGTTATCTTTTAACTATTATTATGTATACTATCTTTTAATTATTTATAATATATTTCTAGGTATACATATATTTATATATTAATTAAAATAAGAATAATCAAACAAATATATAATAAGTATAAAACAAAACAAAACATACCACAATTTTATGAAATAGCTTGGTGGTGGAGTGCTTGTCATTCAACCTTAAGGTCATGAGTTTAAATCCATACAGTTGCAAATATTTGAATATTTTGGGATATTATTCCAGCGATGGCAGTTGGCGACAACGGGGCGGGTCCGAGGGCGGCGGAGGGGGAGCGGCAGCGAGTCCGGCGGTGGCAACGACGGTGGAGGCTGTCTTCTGGCGGAATTCCCCCGAATAAGATTCCGGCGGAATATACTACCGGATTGCTTTTCGGGGGAATTTCGCCCTCTAGGGTGTTTTTTTTTTCTGGCAAACAAATTCCGCCGGAAGCCGAAATTCTGACGAAAAGTTTTTTTTTTTTGGCGGAATGAATTTTGCTAGAATTCCGCCAGAAGCCGGAATTCTAAAGGAAATTTTCCGTAGGAAAATAGCTTTTTTCCTATAGTGGATTAATTTGCTTAAGTTGGCTAGGAGATGTGACATCCACGTTAAGCGTCACTTGGTCGCCACCTAGATTATTATGGGTACATTAGATGCTGATGTCTGGTTGGGTGGCTAGAGGGTGGAGATTAAATACAACATGAATAGATATGACCTTGTATTTAATGCAAGTATACTTTTGAAAATATCAAATTCCATTTGGAACTCTATAATATATTTGAAATTGACTATCTTTATAGAGGGCAAGGCCCTCAAAAACAAATAATTTCCCTATTTGGCCCCCGTTCGAGGAGATGGTCATAGACGCTCAAGGGGACCGTTGGACTTCATGTCAAGCCAATCCCGCTTATCCTAGTGCAATGACCAGTATTGCGAGTAATCTTAGCGAAACTATTTGGTTTCTGGTCTCAAGTCTATTACTGTTCCACATTAAATCCCTATCCCGATTTATTGCCATTCAAGGACACATAAAAACAAATTCTACTAATTATTTGATGGGCGAATTATACTGACCATCCCTGAAGTTTGGCTAATTTACGAAAAATCTCCTACTTTTTAAAAAATTACCAAAAACCCCCTAAGGTTATATCAATATTACAAAATTATTTTAATTTTCAAAAATACCCCTTCCCTCTTTTTGGGTGATTTACATGGACTACCCCGAGATTAGGTTAATTTACGAGAAACCCCCTGCAGTTTCAAAAATTACCAAAAATCCCATGTGGTTATACTAATATTACAACTAGCACCTACTTAGGTTGACTTATCAACAATATTAATTCTTTTTTTTTTCCCTCTGTAATATTGTTATCATAAAATTTTCATGTAATAGATTTGAAAAAAAATGTGATTATTTATTCAAATAAATATTCTAAATTTAATACATTAAAAGTATCTACCAACACATCAAATATGTCATATTATCGTTAATTCGAAGTATATTTTAAGAGAAATGAGTTAGAGTCATCAAGCTAAATAAAGTTTTCAAGTGCATTATTTAATTTCAATTTTTTATTTCAATCAATGTTTATATTTCTCATTTCACATTATGGATATATATAATGCATATAATTATATTTTTCTCAAATATAAATTTAGCAAATATTACGTATATTTAGTATAAATTCATAACATTGAATTCAAAAGTCAACTTAAGTAGGTGTTAGTTGTAATATTGGTATAACTTCAGGGGGGTTTTGGTAATTTTTGAATCTATAGGGGGTTTCTCGTAAATTAACCTAATCTCAGGGTGGTCAGTGTAAATCACCTAAAAAAAGGGAAGGGGTATTTTCAAAAATTTGAAATAAGTTTGTAATATGGATAGAACCTTAGGGGATTTTTGGTAATTTTTGAAAAAGTAGGGGGTTTTTCAGTAAATTGGCCAAACCTCAGGGGTAGTCAGTGTAATTTTCCCTTATTTGACAGAATCATTAACTTAAGCGTCGTAAGGATCAATATTGCAGATATGCTACGAGACCAAAAATATATAATTTCTTAACAAGAATATCAAAAATTCTAATAAAAACGATGCTAATATTCATTAGGATTCATATATCGATACAAATTATAATATGAAGCAATTAATGAAAAATGATCTTAATAATTTTCTGTATTTTGGTGATATGTGGTTATTATATTGCTAATCCAACAGAGGCACTGTAAAATCAGATGTAAATAGTACAACTTCAATTTTGATTAGCTAATTCTTAAGTTCTAGTTCAACCAAAGGATTGGGTAAAAGGCGATGTATGGTAGCTTTCTCCCTTAACTAAGTTTCTATCTTATTTTGTTTTGATGACTTTAAAGTGTTTTGGGCTGATAAATGTTTAATCCAGTCATAGCCATTGTGTTCATGTTTGTTTGATAATGTATAATTCAAAATGTTAAATTGTTGGAGAAAAGATAAAAAAAATGATATTTAATATCTCTAATACGAAATGGACAATCAGTGGAGTGAACTTTTTAAATATAAATAAAATATTTTAAGTAATCTTTTGCAATTTTTCTAACTTTTTTATGAAGTTGAAATGAAATTTTAATCAATTTCTAAATGCTTTTGTATTTAATACTTTAATTTCTGAAATCTGACCAAAAAAATAAGTAAATTGTTTTCCTAAAAAATGACTATTGCGAACGAGTTTTGGCTGACCAAAGTTATCACTAAAATTTTGTCTTGTTGGCATTGCCAAGATGGAATCCAACTCATCACACATTTTAGCTTTTAAGTTTTTACATCAATCATGCAACAAACGTAGGCTCGTTTGGATGGACTCAAAAAAATATAATTTTTTTTGAGCCATGTTCTTTATAATAATATTTTTGAAAAAAATCAAATAATTTTATTTCTAGATAAAACAACTTCTAAAATCAAACTCAAAATAATAAGTGCTCTGGAGACATAAGATGTCATACATAGTTTGATTGAACATGACGATATCACAACTCTATTTTTTGACATCATCATATTTAAATTTAATGATTAATATATATCACTTTGGTATATATTAAAGTGAATGATATCTTATGTCCCAGTGCTCTGAAGTGTTTTAAAAAATTCATCCAAATATAATTTTTTATTAAAAAATACTCTAAAAAAAAAACAAATGCTTCCTCTAAAAAAATCCAAACGACCTCTGAATCACGAGACATCATTAAAATTGATTTCGAATCACATATTTGCATTCTACCATTCCAATTCAAAACCAACAAAAATCTCCCACTAAACAAGGAAAAAGTCAAGACCCAAAATAGACAAATATTTAAAACGCAGGCACTAATTAGAATTAATTACACCTTGGGAGAGAGAGAAAGAATTAAGCATTCATGTTATCAAACTGAATCATCTCCGAAAGAGGCCCTGCAATCTCATCAGGGCCACAAACTCTCGATTGCTTAGTTTCGCACGCGAGGCTCGCAAGATGATCCGCAGGCCGGTTCCCTTCGCGGCAAATGTGTGTGATTTTAAAGGCGAGCTGTTCCACCAACTCTTTCACTTTTTGCACAAGATGATCGAGCAGTTGCACAGCAGTGTGCTTCGCTGAGCAGATGAACTCGATTATTTCGACAGAATCAACCTCAATCCAAACGTGGTGAAACCCCCTTTCGATGCACAGAGTCAGGCCTTTATAAACCGCAAGCATCTTAGCAAATATGATGTCCGTATGCTTCCCAAGAAAACATGAAAATGCGAAGTGTACGTTGCCTTCGTGATCTCTAACTAAACCCCCTGCACCAGCACGTCCCGGTGCCGGGTCAACACCCTTCGACGCCCCGTCCGTGTTCAGTTTAACCCACTTCATTGATGGCTTAATCCATTTCACTAACTCAACAGGAGACTCTACATCTGCAGTAAAGTGGGGGTAATACTTAACAACCTCCATCGGGCAGCCATCGAAGAGCAAATCGTCTCTAATCGCCCAGATCTTCGCATAGTCCTCTGCATCCGTGAGGACGAGAATAACATATTTGTAATCGTAGAAACTAACGTGATAAATACCTTTCAGCCCGAGATGGTAAAAACTCCTCCGGAAAACACGCCGTCTCGGATTGCCATCAGAGAACTTTCCGATCAATGCAAACTTGTATGGTTCCATTAAAATGTCCACTTCTTGGGCTGAAAATGTAATACATGGCTTGCCATGGCGCGTTCCAACCGTGCCCATGGGTTCCACCCCTTCGAAATATGGACTTTCTTGGGATTTTTGATACGGGCGGCCGGTCGCCGCCGCGGAGACCTTCGCCCATGACCACCGGGGAGGGGAGTCCGGTGGGTTTTCTGTGGTGGCGGCGGCGGCGGGGTTGGATTTTTCGCCTTCAGGGACGCCTAGGGTTTTGGGGATAGAATTTGCCATCCGTGTTGTTGTTGGCTTGTGTATTTGTCCTTGTACAATGTGTATTCCTATTAATGTTTTAGAAACTAAGTTTCAATTTACATTTCTATACATCTTTTCTAATTTGTTAGGACTCAGAAATATAATGTTCCCTTTTTTTTTTTGTTTACTTTTGAGTAATACTAAAGCTTACATTTAAATGTATGGTAGTCAAATTAATTAATAATTTTAAGCAATTTCAATTTTAAAGTTAAAGTGGCAATTTGGTATAACTATATGCAAAATATATTGAACATGAAAATTAAAGAGCATTTGGATTAGGGCTATTTGAACTTGGAAACGAAGTTATTAACTCTCTAACGAAATTGGTTTTGACTATTTTATTATGAAGATGAACAAGTTTATGTTCTTTAACTTATACTGATACAAGTCTATACGCCGTGCTACGTACAACGCTAATTAAAAAAATATACAATTTTAAGAAAAAGCCAAATAATTGACAATTGATTATAAAAAAAAAAGTCGAAAAGCTTAATTATCAATTTGTGAATAAATTTCACATATAACTTACTTTTGGTGTATATATATATATATATATATATTGGTAATATTTAGACATTGCTTTCGCAATTTCGGGATAATATATAACTTACTTTATATTATTTAGTTTAATTTTATTAATCTATTTTAATATATAAATTCATAAACATGATTATGATTTATAATGATATAAAGGTATAATTGTCATTTAGTACATAAATCATTTTCTTTCCTTCCACTTTTCCATTCAAAAAAACAAGAGAAAATAAATAGATTTTTATTTTCCTTCAATCTGTTTTTCTTTCAACCAAACATACCTGTGGAAAATTAAAATACATCCATTTTCTTTCTTTTCGTTTTCTTTCCTCATATTTTCTTTCCTCCCTATTTTCTTTCCTCTGCCAAACGCACTATAAAAGTTACTCCCCCTCCCAACATGTGCGCTTCTCGGGATTCAAATTTGTATTCTCATCCTTACGGGGGTCAGAGTTGCTTACCACTTGACCAACAACTTGTTAATACTTCTAGTATATATAAAGATTCTTCATATTAAGCTATATCATCGAACTACAATTTAATTAAATATAACAATAAAAAGATAAAATTCAAATTAAAATAGATAATGTTATTATAATAAGTCATATATACTATTATTGTGATCCTTATGAAATATTAATCTAGCAATAAATTTCAAAATTAATATTTCATCCAAAAAGAATAAGGTATTATAATCTTTAAATTCCTCCATCAACTCCTCCTGCACTTATTAACCAATTTAATATTATTTTCTTATAAAATAAATTTTTGCATAATAAGTACAAGAAGATTTATGAGTTTGATAGGGGCATTCTGAGAATCAAACTCAGGACCTCTCGCACCCAAAGCGAGAATTATACCACCAGACCAAATGCCCACTTTGTCCAAAAAAGCAAACAAACATCTTTAAATGGATAAGAAAAAAATTATCAAATTCTTTATATGAAATAGATTGTCATTTAGAACTGTTAATTACAATCATAACAATTCTATGAATCATGTTTATTATATATACTACAAATTAAGTGAGAATTCCATTAACTGTTTTTTTGATATGTATAATTTTGGTATTTCTAAAATACCCTTTTAACTATTCTTCTCTCTACTCTATTGTCACCTCTCTCCCATTTTCTCTCCAACAACGTATTTTTTCCCTTTTCTATTGTCACCTCTCTCCCATTTTCTCTGTAACATCCACTTTTTTATTTAAAAAATTGTTCTACTTTATAATTTTTATTTGTTTTTTAATCAAGAAATAATTTTATTTAATTGATTTTTTAACTTTTCATAAATTTAATAAATATATTATATTATAAATAATAATAATTAAGAAAGATATGTATTTACTAGGATAAGCTCCTCTTGTTTCGAAAATTACCAATACCCTCTTGAACTTTGTCCCCATATTACTAAATCAAATAAAAAAACTATAATACCCTTTTTCCTCCTAAATACTTGCAAGGAAGATTTACCCTCACTTTCCCTAAGTTTTGCCAAAATTATAAATAACCCCCTCTTATTTGAATATGAATAATACCTCGCTTCGCCGCTATATCGCCACTATTTGGATGATGAAGCTACACACTAATTTTTTTGTCTCCTTAAGCCCACCAAAACCCTCAATAAATTTTGTTAACACTCTATCCATTTGAATTTAATTGAACAAAAACTACATCAAACCCTAACTCACCATGACATCTCATCCGTCTAATTTCTCTACCACTGTTGGCCCTATCCCAAAATAGGCTTTACCAATGTGTTGTTCATTGCACTTAGCTCAATACCCTTTCAAATCCCGTCGAAAAAACCCATCAGAGAGAGCAACCCTTCATTGCGTGTCTTTTTTCAAAAATATTACAGATATGCCCTTATGTAATTCAAAAAATTACAATAAACACCTTTCAAGTTTTCAAATCTTACAATAAATTAGGGTATTTTGGTCCTCAAAAAATGATGAAAAAAATTGATCGAGGGAATTTTTTATAATTCACTAATGACAGGGTGTTTTTTGTTAACGTTGATATATGTCAAGGGGGTATTGGTAATTTTCGAAACAAGAGGGGGTTATTTGTAATTTCGCCTAAACTTAGGGGAGGTCAGAGTAATTATTCCTACTTTTTATATGACTTTTGATAAGTATATTTGTGATTCGTATTTATTTAAAAGAATCAAACAATTATCAAGTATTTAATATAAGATGGATTAAATTTTAATCCAAATAGAAGAACAAAATTAATATTTTAATACAATATTATCATTTAATTTAATATAATATTTTTTTTGATTCTACATAAGTTTTTTTTTTACCTCATTGCCTTGACTATGCCAAAATTAATATTAAGATAAAATATATTCTATTATTATACAATTTAATTAATATATTTATTTATCGATTTATGTTATAAAAAGCTAATTTATTTTTATTAAATTATTTTATATAAAAGAAATTTGTGGAAATATGTGTATAAAGATATCTGTTATTTTTGTCTTGACACCAGGGTTAAATACTAATTACATATAAAAGTGTAAGACCCTTAAGTGGTTTTTATAAGTGTTTCGACTAAAATAAGTAAATAACCCTACTGTACTATATTATCTAATTAAGTCAAGGGCAACATAAATTCGGTTTTTATAACCACTTCCACCTCCAAGTGTTTGAGTGCACTCGTTTGTACTATTTATACTATTATATAAAGGAGCATAGTACTTGAAGAATAATTGCTTTGGTGTGTCTATATTTTTTATCTATCACTTTTTTTTTTACTTTATTTCTCAGATTCCCTCCCACTACACATTCTTTTGCTTTTTTAATCTTTCTCACAAATCATTTCTCTTATCTCTAATGTTATGTTATTAAATAATGTTCAACTCTTTTACATAATTATTTTTAATCATATAGTTTTATTTTATTTTTTTTTAATTTTCACTTATTTTAAATTTAATAAATGCTAAAAGAAATTATTCATATACATAAATTAATAAATATTTATAATTCAATTTATCCAAATTTAAATATAAATTAAAAAATTATATTTTTTATTTTGTTCATACATTGAGTGTGCCCACTTGACTAACTAATATAATCCACCAACTCACTGTTTCTCAGCAAAAACCTGCAATGGTAAGTAGTTTTTCTTCCTTATCTTTCACTGTTTCTTTTTTATTAGTTAAAGTGTAACTTTTTATTTTTATTTATATTTTTGTTAGTAGTTAGATTCCTTCCAGAGAATATAATTAGAATATTGGTGTTTGCTGTGGTGAGCATACTAAGGCTGCGTTTGGTATCTAAGATTAGGGGAAATTAGGCCTGAAATCTTGGGTAATTATGTGTTTGGTTCAGCTGATTGGTGCGGTGCGATTAGTGCCATCTTGCGGGTGACCCGCCATTGCCCCTGCTCAATCTGGCGACATGAATCAGAGGGGGGGGGGGTGTGCGATTGTGTAGCTTGCAACCGTGATTAATTTACTATTACATTTAATTTTACGAATTTGCCCCTTTGGAGTCATTATTTTTGCAATAAATTGTCCTCATTAAAATATTTGGTACAAAGGCCATCCCCGAGCACTATTCAAATCCCAGCTCTTCTCTCACACTCTGCTTTTGACTCCAGATCTGTAATCTTCTGCTATAGAATATGTCTTCCTCTTGGCCATTTTTTCGAAGGTTCTTCTGGGGAGATTAGTGGTGGTTTTTTAATGTTTTTTTTTTTGCTGATTATTCCATGAAATACCCATCTATCGTTTTGGATCTGATCAGGCATTTACAGTAGTAGGGTTTTTTCATAATCCATATTTTGTCGGATAATTTGATTTTCTCCTTAATTCCTTTTTTCAGATTCAACTCGTTATGTGATTTTTTTTTTCAGATCTTTTTACGGTTTTGGATCTTTTTTTAGATCCGTATTTGGTTATTTGATTGGTTTTTTTGTTGTGGAATAATATTTTTTTTTCTCCAGCTAAGATTCGCAGTCTTAATTGAGAGTCTTTGACGAATTTTTTTTTTTAACCCCAAAATTTGGCTGCGGTGTTGGCAAGAAAATCACAGGCTGTACAACAACCCCTTCAATTCGTTTCTGCTCCAAACCCAAGTACAATGTTGTTGAATATGTCTTGTTTTCAAATTCAATTGCCACGTATGTTAAAAATAAATTGTCAAGAAAATGTCCCTTTCTTCAATTAACATACATGTCTTGGTAGTTGAACAATTTTGCTATTTAGGATTTGTGGAGTCATATGATATTTAATGCAAAGTCGTCTTGCTCTTGTCTTTAAATTTGAAGTGTATTGCTGGCAGTAGTATGTTTGTTGCATATTTGAATTGCTGATGATCAATGGAAGAATGAGTGCAATTGCTCAAAGGCTCGGAATTGAGGGGGCCGTTCTTCCTGATTCACTTGATGGTGTGGACCATGAAGAAGATCCGTTTGGTTCGCAAGCCTCGTCCTCAACTTTGCCCAGGGGAAAGCATCCTTGAAATAAACTACTAGTAGCGGCCAATTATGTGTGGGTGTTATCTTTTTCCTTATATTTGTCTCGCAAGAGTATCGTGCGACATTCGTCGTATGTTACCGTTTAAGTTTTAATCACTTGTGTCTCTCGTATCGTCGCAGTCCATGTGTTGTTGGTCTACGGTGTTCTTTGTCTTTTATTAGGGTACCATCGTGGGTGAGTTTTATCGATAGTTTTTTAGTTAATGTGTCAGCGCTTTGTGTAAAACCTTGGAGCATGGGCTCATTTTTTTGGTAATACAGGGTTTTACCATGACATTCGTAACCTATGGAGAAACTTTTTTCTTTTTTTTCATCAGCATCAGTTAGGCATTATTTTTCAATCAACAAGTGCACTATGGCATTTCGAAAAAACAAAATTGAAAATACATCTTACAAACGTTCACGTAAGAATATTCATCGAGTTAAACTGCATTGTGTCATTCAGCAAATGACTGGAGTAGGATGCTTATGAACTATTTTGTAGCAGCATATTTTGAGAACAAATTAACTTGCATGGAGTATTAATGCTAGATTATTACATGTACGGCTTGGAGTGACTGAAGAAGATAAAATGCATTATATATATACAACAGTGCGTACTTCTCGTCGTTAATAAAAAATAATGAAACATGGGTCCTTCGTTCTACCCCTCACATCGGAAGGGAGTAGCATGGAAACTTATGCAACTAACCCCATTTGCAGTAAACGAAAAAGTGATGGTGATACAACTCTAGCCGGACATGGAAAATAAATTGTGATTATGCAATTTTAACTACCTATTCAAGATAACCATCTAAATAATGCAATTTTTCTCTACAGGGTTACTTATGTAAATGTACATTTAACAAAATATAATCTGGAACTAATCCATCGAACCAAACATTAGTTTCAAATTAATCAAATCTTGTATTACTAATTAATCAGAAGTACCAAACATAAGATTAAATCGTACCTGATTGTGTTTAATCATTAATCTCACTGACTACACCCGACTACAAAGTCATAAGAACCAAACGCAGCCTAAATATATTCACTCGAAAATAATATATAAAGTTCCCCATGATTGATTATAACAGAAGAGGTGAGTTTTTCGTCAAATTTTCTTGCATTTCTATGTATTAGTGTCTTTTTCATCTGATTAATTTTTTCTTTATAATTACATATGATCACTTTTTTTATATCTTTGAAAGATAGGTTAAGAACTGAAAATAACATTAAAATTTTTTATAATCGACATTGAAGTGGTATGAATAAACTATGTCTTACAAGTTACAACAATATATATTGTCTTTATTTAAAATATTTTAATATAATATCAATTTTCTTAAAAAAAAATATTTTTTTAATTATTTTAAAAATATAAACCGGGTCTACCGGGTCCAAAAAATTCCCCTGTAGGATGGATCTGGGTTTGGCCAAACGCGCCCCCACCTGCCCCGTTGCCATCCCTAACTTCAAGCATAGAATTTAGTTTTGCCAATTGTTTGATTTTGATTGAGATTTTGAAAGTTTCACTAGGATATTTATATTTTGATTTTTTTTAGTTTGTGCTTTATGATATCATCTATTTTTTCGTCTTATTATATATATTTTTTAATATTTTGTTTTTCTTTTCATTTTACATACTAAAAAATTCCAAAAAGTTGAAAATTTATTGAAAAATTTGGAAGAAGTAATATACATAAATTCTTGTGGCTTAGTAGGTGATGCATATACTTAGGTGAGACAAAAAAAAAAAAAAAAAAACAAACAAACAAACAAAACAAAAACAAAAAACAAAAAACAAAAAATAAAAAAACAAAAAAGTATGATTTTAGAATTTTGACTTATTTTAGATGGTATTGTGTTTTTGTTTCCATGTAATAGCTAAGCCAAGAAAAGAATCGAGTCGCCTATTCGTTTATATTGTTGATGGAGATTTTCACACATGTATTTTATCACTTGGAAATAGATGGGTGACGATTGATTTGTGCTATACGTTGTAGTGTGTTAAAAAATTGTCATCTTCTTTGGTGCCAATTGAAGCGTGGTCTAGGTATGGCGTTGTGTTTATGCTGATCGTACGAGTTCTTGTTTCGCCTTTAAATCTGTCTGCAGTCAGTTTCGTTACTTTATTCACAAAATTTTCTCTACCCTTCTTTAAGCTCGTGGTTTCTTTGTTAGGTAAATAAAAATATGATTGGGATTGATGTTAATAGTTCTTTCCTTTTTAATTTAGGAATAGAGTGGTCTTTTAATTTTTCCCATTTCCTTGATTACAAAAAATGCTTTTCTATTTTTCCAAGGCGATAGGGTTGTAGAAGGAAACCGTTGGCCTTGGAGGAGGAAAGTCTGCCCTGATGGAGACATGAATTGAGCCCGTTACCGAAAGTTGATTAAAAATTTTCTATATAGTCAAAGCTAGATGAATTGAATAGTTCAAATTAGTTCTCTATGCAATGAGAAACGTAAGTTTAGTGCTATGAATTAGTTTGTTGCTTGTTTAGACCTAAATTTTTGATAAATGGGTAAGAGGGCTGCTTGTTTTCTGATTAGCATTCATGATCTCAACAGCTTTGCTAGAGCAAAGGATGAATATGGGACAAATCAAATAAGGACGTGGACTTGAGTTATTTTGTATATATTTTAGAAGGTCAATGAGGGGAACGATCTATAAGGAGATCAATCACTCAGTAATAATGCCTCATTTGGGTGCTGCTTTAGTGAAGGCCTAACGAAAACAACTCGGGCAGTGTATACAAAAGGGATAACTATTGATTTTGATATTCAAGCATCTAATGGAAATGTATGAGGGGAGAGTGAGTTTCAAATGTTGAGAATCATGTCTCTATCTACAAAGAGTAGCGTTTGTTCTTATTGCTTTTTGAACAGTAACTATTGCTTGGCCTGAGAAAAAAAGTACATATATATTTAATGGTTAAATGAAGTTTATTTGTACCTATGTCATTCTTTTGTTACTTTGCCAACTTTTTTACATGTAAATTAAAATTTGACTTATGGAATCTCTTTAGAAATATTGTTGTTGTTATGTCTACCATTCACTCTTTCATATACTTATTCATGGAACTATTCCGTTTTTTTTTTAATAAAATCAGCACATGCCCGTCGTGGGGTTTTCGAAGGGTCCCCCCCTATTTTATTAATAATAATCAAAAGATTACAAAGTTTTTTGAGTACAGAGCATCCTAGCCAACTATAACATAAAATAAACCTAACAGTCTAAACAAAGCAAAACACATCAAATCCCTAGCCATCTAAACAATCAAAAGGAAACAACAGCCCTAATCTAGCTTACCATACTAAATTCACGATCTTTGCTCCGAAAGTGTGGAAACTCGAGTTGATCCATTCAAATGAGTGCTTGTATTCTTCTCTCCAGCTGCTGAATCGATAGAGTCCTAGTGTCTTGGGTATCACAAGCAAGGTTAGCCAAGTGATCGGCCACTTGATTTGCCTCTCTACATATATGGGTAAACTTGATATTCAAGTTCGCCATGAAGTTTCTAATATGAAGGAGCTCATGCTGTAAATGCCAAGGACCACATTCGGACCCCGAAAGAAAAGATAAGATGGTCTTGGCATCCGTTTCAATCCAGATCCTCATGTACCCCCAATCCTTGGCAATATGAAGAGCTTTAGCGACTGCCTGAAGCTCTGCGTGAATGCTGGAAGTCGCTGCCAAAAATGTGTAGAAAGCGAATATTCCTCATCCTTCATGGTCACGGGTGATTCCCCCGGCCCTAGCCACCATGCCAGCCCTCGAAGCTCCATCCGTGTTGATTTTGATCCAGCCCTGGTCCGGTTTGAGCCATCGCACGATCTTAGTCTCCCGACATAGCCATTTCTTCAAAGAGAAAGCAAAGAACGATGCTGCATGTTCATCCCTTTCTAGTGCCCAGTGTTAAATGATTTACCACAACTTAGTAGGTAAACATGGCACCAAACCCGATTCACAACCCGGCTGACTCCAATCCTTCTCCCCTTGTATTTGCTCATGTTCCTCCCTTTCCAGAGATACCAAAGAATAAGAATAGCAACCAACAATCGTGCATGCATATGCGAGTGTGATGCAGTAGAGTTACGCGAATATAGTAACGTAATGTCTATCCTAGTCGTGTCAGGCCGAGCAAAGCGGAAGAGACTTGCAAAGAAGTCCCAAACCTAAATGGCCTTCGAGCTAGTGAGGTAAATGTGGTCAAGCGTCTCATAAACTCTGCAGCACTGATGGCGAGAGGCAAAGGAAAGTCCTTTCCACTGCATTCGAGCGTCCGTGGGCACCCATCCTTTGAGGAGTCTCCATATAAATACCGAGATGTTGGATGAGAGTAATGGCGACCAGATCTGCCCGAACAACTCCTGTTTTGGTTTCTTTCACGAATTATCTCCCAAGTTGATTTGGTAGAAAATAAGCCTGAGGCTTCCTGCTTCCACATAAGCACATCGCTAGCATTCCATCGGATCGGGACAGCGACAACTCGCTCAAGTAGATATAGGGGCAAGACCTCTACCAGCTTGTCCACCGCCCAGGATGTCCCACTCCAGTATTGAAGAACCTTATCATTGCTATGGATTTGGGAAGGAACAACTTCGGCGAGACAGCCCTCCATTAGCTACTGGTCTCGCTAAAAGGAAATGTTGCCCTCCCCAAGGCTCCAGAAGAGATGAGGTTCGACCTCATGCTTAATTTTCATCATGCGCTTCCAGATATGTGAGCCCCCCCTTGAATTCCAGGATTATAGGATGACCACTCCCACCATATTTGGCCTTCATAAATCTAGCCCACAATAAGTCTTGGGAGCGAAAGTGCCACCATATTTTGCACAAAAAGGCACATACCATGTCCTCCAACTTTCGTACCCCCAGCCCTCCTTCATTCCTAGGCACACAAACACTGGGCCAAGCACACCAGTGTGTTCTACTCTATCCATTGAAAGAACCCCAAAGGAATCAATTGAAAACACGGGAGATCTTTTCCATAATTGACTTAGTGGGTTCAAGGATTTGGAGGATGTGGAAGAGCAATCGAACTTAGAACAGACTTGATCAACAAGAGTCGCCCCCCTATGGTAAGAAGGTTATTCCCCTAGGAAATGAGCTTATTTTTCAATTTGTCGATGAGGTCCTTAAAGAGAGAGCCCGTCTTACGACCCATATAGAGGGGAGCACGCAGATAAGTAAATGGGAGCTCGGTTTGAGTGAATCCCGTAAGCCATTTAAGTTCTCTAATTCATTTTCTGGAGCAGTGGCGGAAGACAATGAATGAGCTTTTTTTCGTGTTCAGTGTTTGTCCCGAGATCTCCTCATATTCCTTCAAGAAGTCCATCAGATGTCGAACGTCCACTAATCCAGCCTTCATGAAGATAATGACATCGTCAGCATAGGCAAGGTGAGAGACTAATACGTCCGAGTTATCCGTATATGACATGGAAGGATGCCTTCCGAAGAGAACATTCAAACCTCTCGACAACCACTCGGCCGCTAGAATAAATAGCGCCGATGAAATGGGGTCCCCTTGACGTAGACCCCAAGTTGAATGGAAATATCCAACACTGCCCCATTGACGAGAACTGAAAACCAACAGTGTTCTACGCAATTTCTTATCAGCTTCAACCAATGTTTGCTGAATCCAAAGTCTCGAAGAACACGCAGCAGAAAGGACCAATGGTCCCAACCATAAGCCTTAGCCATGTCAAGCTTCAAAATGAGGCGATCTCCTCTCATCTTTTTGTTAAAAGAGTGCGTCAGCTCTTGGGCAAGTAGAATGTTATCAGCAATTCTATAGCCCTCAACAAAACCGAACTGTGATGCTGACACTAATGAGGGCATCACCGCTGCCAGGCAGGCATAGAGAAACTTGGTCATGAGCTTGTTCGTGACATTACATAGACTGATAGGCCTAAAGTCTCCCCATGACATCGCCCTCTCTTTTTTAGGAATCAAAATCAGCATAGTGCTTGTGAAGGCTTGTGGCACAATCGCACTGCTGAAAAATTCCACAGCAGTCTAGTAAACATCTTGCTCTAAAATGTCCCAACACGTATGATAAAAATGGGAACAAAACCTATCAGGCCCAACCGCAGAATTAGCGTTTATGTCGAGAATCGCCTTCCGCACCTCCTCAATGGAAGGGGGTGTGCATAATACCTCCGACATCTCAGCTGAGACCAGACAAGGGATAAGGTGTTGTTGGCTATCGATCACGCTACCCGTCTCCGCTGTGAGGAGCGATTGAAAGTACTCCATCGTCGATTGCCGAATGTCTTCTGACATTGTACGGGGAATTTCTTGCTCAGAGATGCAGTGTATATGATTTCTGTGCCGCTTTGCACACACTTTGCTATGGAAGTACTTTGTGTTTCGATCGCCTTCCGTGAGCCACCTAACCACAGACTTTTGGTGCCAAAAATCCACCTCCATCGTGAGGGTTCGATTGAGAATCACCGTGCGCCTGTTCATCTCGATCAAGTTAGCATTCGATGGGTCCCTATCAAAAGCTCGCTCAGCTTCCTTTGACTTCTACTTAGCTTCTTCGACTCGTACAAAGATGTTACCGAAGACGTTTTTGTTCCAATCCTTTAGCCATCTTTTGAGCCAAAACAATTTGTCCTGAAGTCGTTGCATTCTCTTGGTATGTAAAGGCATAGTCCAATTTTGTCGCACCACCTCGTGGAAGTCATGGTGTCGTGCCCACATCTTCTGGTAGCGCAAGGCAGAAGGAACGCGTTGTTTGGGCATGGAAGGCTTGATAAGTATGGGGGCATGATCCGACTGGTGTCGGATCAAGTGCATTGTTTTGAAGGTGGGGAAGATCTCTAGCCATCCGCTAGACACTAGAACTCTATCAATTCGTTGCCACATGCAGCCTAGCTATTTCAGTAACCCCGCGCCCGTTTAAACATTTCGAATTACATAACCTAGCTATTTCAGTAACCCCGCGCCTCGTGCGGGGCTACCTTTTTCACTAGTATATATATATGTGTGTATATATATAAAATTTTCAATCATATAGATGACTAAGTTATCATTCTAAACAAAATTTTATGTGTCATCAATCAAGTTTCCTTAAGGGAAATCCAAAAACTATCTTCTGGACTCTTGCATTTCTTTTTTTGTTCTATCGTGTGCTGATCATTCGTTGGCTGGTTTGAAAAACTTATTTTTCATCAAAATTGAAACCAATAGGTAATCGTCACTACATCCACATATCTTTGCACTTCCAATTCTACTTCTTTTCTACATATAATACATGCCTTCTATTTTCAATATACATAAATTTTGTTTGTAGTTCTAAAATTAATGAAGCACCTTATTCTTAGATTTACATGTGTTAAAGCTTTAAGTACAATAATTAGAGATCTTTATATCCATTTTTCTAAAGTCATGAGAACATATATATTGACTAGTTAACAATGAATTTATGCTATTGTAGCGAATAAACATATTAATTGCTTACAATGAATACTTTACAGGAGTCCCAATAGGTACAAATCGATTCTAAAAGGGCCAAACGCTACTTCAAGTGCACAATAAAATGGCAAACACACTAAAACTAAAAAGTAAATATACATAAAAACCCATTCCAACAATTGCACTAAATTTGCACAATAGTTCATCAGCTCACAATAATAGCACATCTGTATAGTAATAGTCGTGCACTTCATCTATTGATATATTGGACAATTGAAGTTCTTTACATGATTGATTTGATAAATAGTCTTGATGTAGAATAATTATCATCCATTGCTGCGTCACCTGACTCGTAGCCGAAAGGAAGGTCAAGCTTTCCTGCGTATGGAATGTTGTCGGGGTAGATGACGTGCGGAAAACTGGCATGTCCAATATGCATGCACCATACAAAATCATTTAGGTTGAAGCACAATGGAAAAATGAACTGGTTTGATTGCTATAGATAGTTTTTTCCTGAGACTCATCTTTTTAGGCAAAATAAAAGTGCTTCCTTGAGAGGGAGACGTGAACAATCTGCGCCTCCCTCTCAAATGACGGGTGGTCGAACATGGGATTTTGTGCGTCACTTGCCGAAAGTAACCAATATGCCCGTAAGACACTCAAAAATATCAGGTTACAGTGTGGACCACAATTGGACCACACAATGCATTTTTTGGGAGTTGCCGTATTGGAAAGATAATCTCGTCCGTCATAAGTTTGATGTAACACATATTGAAAAAAAAAATTCAACAGTATAATAAATACTGTAATGGATGTAAAAATAAAACAAAGGATAACGGGAAGCTTAGACTTGACTTGTTGGAGTATTGCAGGCGCCCGGAGTTACATCTACAGTATCTTTCAAACGGTAAGTGTTGAAACCACGGGCCACTTTCACTTTAATTGTTGAACAACTACACGAATTATGTGATTGGCTTAAATGTTTGAAGATGTCTGACAGTTATGCATCGAATTTGGGAAATTATGTTGATCAATCTGGAACTAACTTGCATGGTATAAAGAGTCATGACTATCATGTCTTTATGCAACGTTTGCTCCCAATGGCGTTAAACGCACTCCCACAGAATGTTTGGAAGCCATTAACTAAAATAAGTCAATTTTTTAAAGAATTGTGTGCTCAACAGAGTTAAGTGAGGAAAATCTACTACAATTGGATAGTAACATTCCCATCATTTTATGCAAATTGGAACGCATTTTTTCGCCTGGATTTTTTGATCAATGGAGCACTTGACTATACACTTGCCGTTTGAAGTTGCCATGTGTGGCTCCGTGCAATACCAGTGGATGTATCTTTTCGAGAGGTAATTAAATTATTATGAATTTTAAATTTCACATGTTAAATTAAATTATGAAGAACTAAATTTTTAAATACTTACATAACTTAAAGGGAATGGTGAAGAACAGAGCAAAAGTTGAAGGATCAATATGTGAGGCATATTTAAATCAAGAGTTGTCGTACTTTTCATCTTATTATTTTGAAAGTCACATCCACACCAAAAGTACAAAATCTCGTTGTAATGAGGACGACGTCTCTTCTGATAATGAGCTACCTTACACTTTGTCTATATTCAAATGATCTGGTAAGCCAGGAAGAAAATACAAGGAATGTTTTTTGACTGATGATTAGTGGAGCAAAGCTGCCTTACATGTACTCATCAATTGTGATGAAGTTGTCCCCATCATTAAGTGAGTACTATCTTTAACATTTTGTATATAATGTGTTAAGAGAAATGTAGATGGTTCTGACAAATTCTTAACATTTTGTAGGATCAGCCGTTAGATACAACTAGCCACATCTAAGTGATCAAGAGGTTGAGGAATCCATCGAAAATAATTTTGTTGAATGATTTAAATTCTATGTGAGTATTTCATTATACAACGTGAACACTTAATTAAATTATATATCTGAAAAATACTGTGTGGTTTAAACAAAATATATTTAATTAAACACGCTGATTGAAAATGTTTTTATATGTAGGCGTATAATCCGAAAAATTATGTTGAAAATCAGTATTTGCTCAATTTGACTTGGGGCTAATTAAATGCGCTAATGGACACGGATTAGCCACGGGTTAGCTAACCAAATTTTTTTTAACTATTTTATCCGTGCTCAATTTAATTCGTTCTTTGAAGATAAATGTGTTATTCTATTTTCTATTATCAGTCAAATAAATCTTGTAATTAAGTTGATATATAACTGATTAATGTTAATGATTTTGTGATAATCAATATATATATATATATATAAAACGATCATTTGGAATGATGAATAATCGTTTAAATTATTTGATGATATTAATTATAATGTTCTATTGATCAAACTAATTCTCAATTCAAGTTTCACAATTGTATATTATAATATCACAATATTTGAGTATTATATATACTACATATATAAGTGTACGTATAAGTATGCATGCGAGTTTCATTTAATTACATATATGGTCACTTATTCAATTGTACGAGTTAATTGTGTAATTTTAAAAGTTTATAATTGATAAAATGTCATAACTTATATTATAGTTTTATCAATAATTGAACAAAGCATTATTGATATTGATATTTAATAATATTTTAGTGTGTAACCAAAAAAAAAAAAAAAAAATTCAGTATGTAACAAAAAAAAAATAATATTTCAATGTAATGTTTCAAGCCATGGCTAACGGCCACGGACTAGCCACGACCAACGGCCACGGACTAGCCACTGCCTGGCATTTGCCAAAATTAAGTGGCCAATTTGGCCACGGCTTGACCGTGGCTATAAATTTGTGCCCATTAGGCCGTGGCTAACCTATGGCTAAATGGTCGTGGCTAAGATTAGCTACGCCATTTTTAGCCACGAATAAAATCCGTGGCTAATTTTCTTGGCCACGGATGTTTGCCAAAATCCGTTGCTAAATCTGTTTTTTCTAAATGGGTCAAAGTGGTGAGGAAGAAGAATTGAACTCTAAGTTTGAAGATGATGATGAGGAGGAGGAGGACGAAAATATGACTCAATATGGCGATGATGATGAAGAAGACTAAAATTTACTGTGAATGAATATTTTGCTTGGTTTGATTTTCATTGCTATGAATATATATATGTATTTGCTATGAATGTTGTATTACAATTGATTGATCGATTACCTAAAGTAATGTAAAATGTTAAAAATTAGTAGTTATTTGATTTTTTTGAAATGAATGTAAAAAGGTTCTTGCTGTGTGATGTTTTTGCTATGAATGCAAATAACAAGTTCTAGAAAAGACAAAGAGAAGGTCACTTTAATATTGATATTTTGACTTTGTTTGATGATGTTTCAAACTGAAAACCTCTAGAACGCATTTAAGGAGAACTGGGACGATATTAATTCCCAGCCGTCTTCTCAATCTGTTGATGGCATGCCCCTACCTCGACCATCCAAGCTTGATGTAAGTCAAATAACTCGACTTTCATATTCTAATGTTATATATAGATACATAGGAATGATATATTACGGCTAAATCTAACTACATTCACGAATTTATAAGTGTGGAATGAGACAATGGCTAAACCAAATAAGGGTCGGTGGTACGGTGTACCAGGTGGATCATCACGTAGTACGGGGACTTCAGGCTCCCATACTTACCCCTCAAAATGGGAGGATCCGTGAAGGCTTGAGTTGAGGCGAAGGTTTGACAGGTTTGAGGAGAAACAATCCTCTGAATTGACTGAGATGAAGCACACACTCCATGCCTTGCTTCAGAGCATTCAAAGTTTGACCCACGGTACTTTCGTCTCTTTGCCTAATCAGCCACATCCGTCAGTTGGTTCACCACATGTGCAACCCACCCCTAGCTAACAAAGGGGTTCTCGTGGGACTTCATCGGGAGGGCGGCGATCTACCTCTAGGTATACTCCAGCAAATTACATACGTGATGACGAGCATGATGATGATGAGGATGAGGATGATGATATTGGACCTTATTAGACATTGACACTTTCTGACATTAGACCTTAACTGCTCAAGTTTGTAATGTATTGGCAACATTTGACTCTTTCTAATTTATTTCATGGTATAATTAGTATTGGGCGATCTATGATCGTCATTTTGAAGGGATAATTGGTATGAATGATGTATTATTTGAATGCTTGTGTTTTTTGATTGAAAAAATAAAAATAGGATGCAAGCTGGTTGGGAAAAAAAGGGGGCAGAATGCTGTTGAAAGGTGGCAAAATTACCCACGGCCTGATCGTGGCTAAATTGCCATGTACATAGGCATCAACCACGGCTTGGCCGTGACTAATGGCCACATATTATGCCGTGGCTAATGGACACGGACTAGCCACGACCTGCCATTTACCAAAATTAAGTGGCCAATTTGGCCACGGCTTGACTATGGCTATTAGCCACAACCTGCCCGTGGCTAGAAATTCATGGTCATTAGCCACGGCTAGATCGTGACTAATTAAGGCCCTGGCTAAATGGTCGTGGCTAAAAGATTAGCCATGCTACTTTTAGCCATGGATAAAATCCGTGGCTAATCTATGGCTAATTTTCTTGGCCACGGATTTTTGTCAAAATTCGTGGCTAAATCTATTTTTTTCTAGTAGTAATTAACTAAAGTAAGGATTTATACTTATGAAATTAAACAAATTCGCTACCTTAGTATTATATTTTGAAATATTGTTATGTATCTATATATATTTTCGAAAATTAAAAAAAATCTAATATATGGTATATATAATCGACACACACACACACACATATATTCATATCTATAATTTGAATACATGGTTAATTACAAGTTGCACCCCTCAACTTGTACCCATGTAACACTTACACCCCCAACTTTATTTTGTCGCATTTACCCCCCTCCGTTTTCGAAATCGTCAGGTTTTGCTGACGTGGATGTTGACTAAAGTGGATGTTACTGTTGAAATATTTGGACATTTTTGCCCATAGTTCCTGCTTCCTTTTTGTCCCTTTGTATATGAATATGTATTAATTAATATATATATATATATATATAGCATAATATACATATAAGGGCTAAAATAATATGTAATAAAATAAAAAATGTATTTATGCAATCTTTTATTTATAGAATGTAAATATATTTACATTAAATAATATGAGTATGTTAAATTATACATATATGCATAAATATCTATGTATTATATTTTAAATATATAGTATTCTATGTATTTTAAAATATAAATTTATTAAATTATACATGCATGTATAAAATAACAAAAAACTCTCACATACGTATATATGCTTATTAATTATATGTATAAAAGGTCTAAAATAATATTTAATCAATAAACAAATGTATTTACACAATTTTTTATTTATAAAATTTAAATACATTTATATTAAAAAATATATAATTATATTAAATTATAAAAGCTCTCATATATTTACAAATATGTACATATATATATAGATACCTACAATATATTTATATTTTAAATATATAAATTTATTTACATTTCAAAATATGAATTTATTAAATTAGACATGCATGTATAAAATAATAATAAAAAAACTCTCACAAATATATTTACACAATTTATTATTTATAAAATTTAAATATATTTATATTAAAAATATAATTATATTAAATTATAAAAAACTCTCATATTTTTATAAATATATAAATATATATATATATATATAGACACCTACAATATATTTATATTTTAAAATATAAGTTTATTAAAATATACATACATGTATATTATTCATATAGGAGTGATATTATTTGCATTTGAGTTGATGTGCAACATTTTAAACTTCAAGTACCCGATTGAGGGACTAAGAAAATGTAATTTAGTAGAAGTCAAAAGTTTTGAGGGAGAATATAACTTTTGGGGTCTAAGTGAAGAGAATGGAGCCAATTATTATAGATTTAAAAAGTTGAGGGGCTAAATTGATTAAACTGAATGAAGGGTAAATTTGGTATTTAATAATTAACATGGGCTTTAAGTGTGACACGTCACACTTAACGGCCAAATTCTAACGCCGTCAATAAAATAAGTTTTACTATTAAGTGGAGGGGCAAAATTATCACGTTATTAAGTTGAAGGGTATAAGTGTTATATGGGTACAAATTGAGGCGTGCAACTTGTAATTAACCCTAAATTATATGTGTACTAATTATATGTTATAAAATTAAATTTGCTAGCATAGTTATCATATTTCTAAATGTCATACCATTTTATTTAAAATAAGGGAAAAAAATAACAATTGCAACAATATATATATATATATATATAATTATTAATAATAATAAGAAGTACTGGGTTGTTACAGATACTTCCAAAAGGGGTGTCATTAAGAAAATAACACGTCCAGGATAACTTGGTTTGAAATATCTACTAAACTAAACTTATATTATATCCATACATATGGATAATTAAAAAATACTATCATTTTCGTACATATTTTGAACTTAGCGAATAATGCTCATTCTTTTTATATAACACGTCTAATATACATATACGCATTGTACATATTTTGTATAATATTTGATGAATAGTAATTTATCTTATGAAATATTTATTGTATTTATTTTAAATTTATAACGAACACACAAAAATTATTTATAGATAAAATATATCAAAATCAATTACTTGCATTAATTGAATTATCCTATAAATAAAAATTTCAATATTTCATAAAAAGTATTGATTATTATATAAAAAGTTATACATATGTTATATTACGATTATAAAATACACAATTAAAATGATAAATGCTGTATAGATCTTTCATAATTAATGTAAATACAAGTATGATTTATGTGATCGAAATTTTTTTTTCATCCGTATCATATTCGTACATTTATTAGTTCATATATTATTTGTCTTTGTACTACTTAGCTAATTTTTAGCCATTAATTAAAGAAAATCATAATATGTATACACATATCAAATGCTAATTGTTATCCGTTTCGTATTTCAACAATTATGACTCAAATAACTACTTGGAGTGAAAACAAATCAAGTCGAGCCAAACAAAATATTGTAATTCAAATTTGATTTGAATTTCTTATCGACTTTGAAATTTTATTTGAGTTTGATCTGATTATTAAACGAATTGAGTTCAAACAATTTGTAATGGAGCCAGACTTGGGCTGAGTATGAGCAATTTATTATTTTTATACATATTTTACTATATTTTAATTACTAGATTTGAATTTGAGCCAAGTGTCGAATTTTATCCAACAAAAAAATATGTTCAAATTTAATTTATTATGATTAACAAACCATGCTAAAATAAGTCTTTTACGACCAATTTCGAATCAAATAGGTTTTTATTCATTTTTCAACCCTATCAACTACAAAAGTTTTGGTTCACTTTTTTTCCTTTTTTCTTTTTCTTTTTTGGGGGAAACTTTAAGCTGACTTGGAAACCACCAAGTCGAGTGACGTTTTGGCTACGGAAAGAAAAAGCCAAGAGTTTTCATAAAAAATATTGATTATTATATAAAAAGTTATACATGTATTATACTACGATTATAAAATACACAATTAAAATGATAAATGCTGTATAGATCTTTCATAATTAATGTAAATAAAAGTATGATTTATGTGATCGAAATATTTTTTTTACATCCGTATCATATTCGTACATTTATTAGTTCATATATTATTTGTCTTTGTACTATTTAGCTAATTTTTAGTCATTAATTAAAGAAAATCATAATATGTATACACATATAAAATGCTAATTGTTATCCGTTTCGTATTTCAACAATTATGACTCAAATAACTACTTGGAGTGAAAACGAATCAAGTCGAGCCAAACAAAATATTGTAATTCAAATTTGATTTGAATTTCTTATCGACTTTGAAATTTTATTTGAGTTTGATCTGATTATTAAACGAATTGAGTTCAAACAATTTGTAATGGAGCCAGACTTGGGCTGAGTATGAGCAATTTATTATTTTTATACATATTTTACTATATTTTAATTACTAGATTTGAATTTGAGCCAAGTGTCGAATTTTATCCAACAAAAAAATATGTTCAAATTTAATTTATTATGATTAACAAACCATGCTAAAATAAGTCTTTTACGACCAATTTCGAATCAAATAGGTTTTTATTCATTTTTCAACCCTATTAACTACAAAAGTTTTGGTTCACTTTTTTTCCTTTTTTCTTTTTCTTTTTTGGGGGAAACTTTAAGCTGACTTGGAAACCACCAAGTCGAGTGACGTTTTGGCTACGGAAAGAAAAAGCCAAGAGTTTTCATAAAAAATATTGATTATTATATAAAAAGTTATACATGTATTATATTACGATTATAAAATACACAATTAAAATGATAAATGCTGTATAGATCTTTCATAATTAATGTAAATAAAAGTATGATTTATGTGATCGAAATATTTTTTTTACATCCGTATCATATTCGTACATTTATTAGTTCATATATTATTTGTCTTTGTACTATTTAGCTAATTTTTAGTCATTAATTAAAGAAAATCATAATATGTATACACATATAAAATGCTAATTGTTATCCGTTTCGTATTTCAACAATTATGACTCAAATAACTACTTGGAGTAAAAACGAATCAAGTCGAGCCAAACAAAATATTGTAATTCAAATTTGATTTGAATTTCTTATCGACTTTGAAATTTTATTTGAGTTTGATCTGATTATTAAACGAATTGAGTTCAAACAATTTGTAATGAAGCCAGACTTGGGCTGAGTATGAGCAATTTATTATTTTTATACATATTTTACTATATTTTAATTACTAAATTTGAATTTGAGCCAAGTGTCGAATTTTATCCAACAAAAAAATATGTTCAAATTTAATTTATTATGATTAACAAACCGTGCTAAAATAAGTCTTTTATGACCAATTTCGAATCAAATAGGTTTTTATTCATTTTTCAACCCTATCAACCACAAAAGTTTTGGTTCACTTTTTTTCCTTTTTTCTTTTTCTTTTTTGGGGGAAACTTTAAGCTTACTTGGAAGCCACCAAGTCGAGTGACGTTTTGGCTACGGAAAGAAAAAGCCAAGAGTTTTCATAAAAAATATTGATTATTATATAAAAAGTTATACATATATTATATTACGATTATAAAATAAACAATTAAAATGATAAATGTTGTATAGATCTTTCATAATTAATGTAAATAAAAGTATGATTTATGTGATCGAAATATTTTTTTTACATCCGTATCATATTCGTACATTTATTAGTTCATATATTATTTGTCTTTGTACTATTTAGCTAATTTTTAGCCATTAATTAAAGAAAATCATAATATGTATGCACATATAAAATGCTAATTGTTATCCATTTCGTATTTCAACAATTATGACTCAAATAACTACTTGGAGTGAAAACGAATCAAGTCGAGCCAAACAAAATATTGCAATTCAAATTTGATTTGAATTTCTTATCGATTTTGAAATTTTATTTGAGTTTGATTTGATTATTAAACGAATTGAGTTCAAACAATTTGTAATGGAGCCAGACTTGGGCTGAGTATGAGCAATTTATTATTTTTATACATATTTTACTATATTTTAATTACTAAATTTGAATTTGAGCCAAGTGTCGAATTTTATCCAACAAAAAAATATGTTCAAATTTAATTTATTGTGATTAACAAACCGTGCTAAAATAAGTCTTTTATGACCAATTTCGAATCAAATAGGTTTTTATTCATTTTTCAACCCTATCAACCACAAAAGTTTTGGTTCACTTTTTTTCCTTTTTTCTTTTTCTTTTTTGGGGGAAACTTTAAGCTTACTTGGAAGCCACCAAGTCGAGTGACGTTTTGGCTACGGAAAGAAAAAGCCAAGAGTTTTCATAAAAAATATTGATTATTATATAAAAAGTTATACATATATTATATTACGATTATAAAATAAACAATTAAAATGATAAATGTTGTATAGATCTTTCATAATTAATGTAAATACAAGTATGATTTATGTGATCGAAATATTTTTTTTACATCCATATCATATTCGTACATTTATTAGTTCATATATTATTTGTCTTTGTACTATTTAGCTAATTTTTAGCCATTAATTAAAGAAAATCATAATATGTATACACATATCAAATGCTAATTGTTATCCGTTTCGTATTTCAACAATTATGACTCAAATAACTACTTGGAAACAAAATATTGTGATTCAAATTTGATTTGAATTTCTTATCGATTTTGAAATTTTATTTGAGTTTGATATGGTTATTAAACGAATTGAATTCAAACAATTTGCAATGGAGCCATACTTGGGCTGAGTATGAGCAATTTATTATTTTTATACATATTTTACTATATTTTAATTACTAAATTTGAATTTGAGCCAAGTGTCGAATTTTATCCAACAAAAAAATATGTTCAAATTTAATTTATTATGATTAACAAACGGTGCTAAAATAAGTCTTTTATGACCAATTTCGAATTAAATAGATAATAGTTTTATTAATTTTTCAACCCTATCAACTACAAAAGTTCCTCCGGACTGCATTCCGGCAGAAATTCGGTGGGAAATTCCGCTGGACCACCCGCTGACCCGTCAACGTCGGTGGCCCACCGGACCGCCGTTGCCCGATCGCCGTTGCCGCTGACCAGTCAACGCCATTGGCCCACCGGACTGCCACTGCCCGATCGCCGCTGCTCTATCG
>CM047875.1:3851532-3876532 GCA_026212405.1 Petrea volubilis
AACTGATATGTTGCCAAAGTAACCTCTATTAGGTAAAATTTGCCTATTTTGAGAATTGGGCATGTTTCATTTATGCGAAATAATTGGCCCAAAGGAAGATTATTTTGGCCAAATGATTAAGTATTCATGAATATGTGATATATTATGTAGCTTTGTCTATGCAAAATAATCGGGCCAAAGGAAGATTATTTTGGCCAGATAGTAGCTAGTCATAAATATGTGAAATGTTATGAAACATGCTAGCAATTTGTCGGTCCAAAGAAAGGCACATTGCTAGGCAGTTTTAAATGTTGGTATTTATGAATTGTATGATATCATTTACAAATTGTTACTTTTGTTGAAAGACGAAATAGCAATGTTGTGTTAGGTATCTTTGGAAACAATCAATGTTCATGAACTATGTATAAGAGTACCGCTTACAAATTGTTATTTTTGTCCAAAGACTAAATAACAGTGTTGTGCTAGGTATCTTAAGATGGGCCCACTTGCATGGATATGTTTGTTTTTCTTGTCATTATCTCCGTATATGCATTTATCGCGTTGATTAATTGTGAGCGTGTTTTTTGTTATATAGTGTCTGCCATATCTGCCAATTTGAACAATGTCCTTGTGCTTAACGGCACGAACTTTAAGCATTGGAAGGAGCATATCATGATTATGCTGGGTTGCATGGATCTTGACTATGCATTAAGATTTGATCGCCCTGCAGATCTAACTGATAGCAGTACTGCTATAGAAAGATTTGTATACGAGAAGTAGGAGCGATCAAACCGCATGAGTCTGATGATCATGCGACGTTCCATTCCGGAAGCCATAAGGGGTGGCATTCCTGAGGAAGAAAGTGCCAAAGGTTTCCTTGAGCAAATTGCAAACCGATTCGCCACAACCGAAAAGGTTGAAACGAGCACTGTTCTCAGTAAGCTTGTTTCTATGCGATATAAAGGAAAAGGAAACATAAGGGAGTACATTATGGAAATGTCTAATCTTGTGACAAGACTAAAGGCCCTTAAGCTTGAGGTATCGGATGACATACTTGTGCACTTAGTCTTGATCTTGCTTCTTGTACAGTTTGGTCCATTTAAAATATCCTATAATACCCAAAAGGAGAAATGGACATTGAATGAGCTTATAGCTCAATGCGTGTAGGAAGAGGAGAGGATGAATCAAGAAAGGACTGAAAGTGCTTATTTGGCAATTGCTACTCAGGCCAATGTTGCCAACAACAAGCGGAAAAGGAATAAAGGTAAAGAAACTGCAGTATTAGGCGCATTCCAATCCAAGGCTCAAAAGAAGCCTAGTACGGTTGATAAATGCTTCTTTTGTAAGAAGCCTAATCACATGAAGAAGGATTGCCCCAAATACGCCTCTTGGCGTGAAAAGAAAGGTAAACTTCTCAACTTTGTTTGTTTAGAAGTTAATCTGACTTTAGTACCTAGTGACATTTAGTGGATAGATACGAGTGCAACTACTCACATAAGTGTCACAATGCAGGATTGCCTAAGGTACCGAGTACCAACTGATACTGAAAGATACATCTATGTGGGAAATGGCAACAAAGCTCATGTGGAGGCCATTGGTGTTTTTTAGAATTTCATTAGATATTGGTTTTTTTTGAATTTGGAAGAAACATTTATTGTGCCGTCTTTTAGACGAAATTTAATTTTCGTTTCTTGTTTGGACAAATTTGGTTATACTTGTTCATTTGGGAATGGAATTTGCAGTGTTTCTTTAAATTCAAATGTTGTTGGAATCGGTATTCTAATTGATAAATTATATAGATTAAACAACCAAGCTTCCATTAAGAATGAAAATCTGCATTCAAGTAATTATGGTACTAAACGCAAATTAACAAATGAGAATTCATCTATGTTGTGGCATAAGCGATTAGGGCATATCTCTGAACAGAGAATAAAGAGGCTTATATCACAAGGAATACTTGACTCCCTTGATTTTTCATATTTAAAAATCTGCATTGAATGTGTAAAGGGAAAACAAACAAACATAAAGAGAACAAGTGCAAATAGGAGTAAGGAACTCTTGGAGTTGATACACACGGATATTTGTGGTCCATTCCCTACAGCTTCATGGAATGGGCAACAATATTTTATCAACTTTATAGATGATTACTCTCGTTATGGTTATTTGTACTTAATTCATGAGAAGTCTGAGTCACTGGACGTATTTAAAAGTTTCAAAGCCGAAGTTGAAAATCAATTAGGCAAGAAAATTAAGACTATCATATCTGACCGTGGTGGGGAATACTATGCCAGATATGATGGGTCGGGTGAACAACGTCCAGGGCCCTTCGCCAAATATTTGATTGAGTGCGGAATTGTAACTCAGCACACTATGCCGGGAAATCCAAGCCAAAATGGTGTAGCTGAGAAACAAAACCGAACTCTTAAGGACATGGTACGAAGTATGATTAGTCATTCTTCATTACCAGAATCACTTTGGGGTGAAGTATTAAAGACTGCAGTTTATATACTAAATAGAGTTTCAAGCAAAGTAGTAGCAAAAACCCCGTACGAGCTGTGGACAGGCAAGAAGCCCAGTATTAGGCACTTGCATGTCTAGGGATGTCCAGCTGAGGCTAGGCCTTATAGGCCTAATGAAAAGAAAATGGACTCAAGAACAGTTAGCTGCTACTTTGTCGGATACTCAAAAAGATCGAGGGGTTTTAAGTTTTATAATCCCTCAAATAGGTCCTTTTTCGAAACTGGGAATGCCAAATTCATTGAGGATGTTGTCTTTAGTGGGAGCAATCAAGATAAGAAAGTTGTGTTTGAAGAGGAATATGTTAGCATTCCTACTACAATTACAGCTGAAAAGAATTGGACAAGTCCTACTATTTTTCAGCCTGTGAATCAGGATGCTATAGAAAACACAACACCACTTTAGATGCCTACTAATCAGGTGGGGGAATCATCATCTAGTCAAGTCAATGAACCCCAACAAGCTCAACTTGATGTGCCAATAAGGAGATCCACCAGAGAAAGGAGAAAAGCGATTTCAAATGACTACATCGTGTATCTCAACGAACATGAATTTGACACGGGACTGCAAGATGATCCAACATCTTTCAGTCAAATCAAATTGTGTTCGAATTCTGATGAATGGATCAAAGCCATGAATGAGGAGATGAAATCCATGGCAGATAATGGTGTTTGGGATCTTGTCGAGTTACCATATGGGGTGAAACCCATTGGTTGTAAGTGGGTTTTCAAAACCAAACGGGATTCAAATGGTAACATCGAAAGATACAAAGCACGCCTAGTCACCAAGGGATTCACTCAGAAGGAAGGCATAGACTTTAAAGAGACTTTCTCACCGGTATCAACGAAAGACTCCTTTAGAATAATAATGGCACTCGTAACTCATTATGATTTAGAGTTACACCAGATGGACGTAAAGACAGCATATCTCAATGGAGACGTTGAGGAAACTATATATATGGTGCAACCGGAGAACTTTGAGCCCAAAGACTCAAAGCACCTAGTGTGTAAACTCAAGAAGTTCATCTATGGCTTAAAGCAGGCATCCCGCCAATGGTACCGGAAGTTTGATTAGGTGATAACCTCTTTTGGTTTTAAGGAAACAACCGTTGATCAATGTATATATCTCAAGGTCAGTGGGAGCAAATTTATCATCCTAGTGCTGTATGTAGATGATATTCTACTGGCAAGCAGTAACGTAGGCCTATTGCATGAAACCAAGAAATTTTTATCAAGTAAATTTGAAATGAAAGATCTTGGTGAGGCATCTTTTGTTCTGGGTATACAGATCCATCGGGATCGTTCCAGAGGTATACTCGGATTATCACAAAAGGCCTATATTGAAAAGGTGCTTAGCCAGTTTTGGCATGCACGGTTGTGCACCAGGGGATACACCTGTGGCAAAAGAAGATAAATTTAGTTTGCTTCATTGTCCAAAGATAGACCTAGAGAGAAAAGAAATGGACAAAGTCCCTTATGCATCAGCAGTAGGGAGTCTGATGTATGCTCAAGTGTGTACGTGTCCGGATATAGCGTACATAGTAGGGATGTTGGGTAGGTATTTGAGTAACCCGGGTATGGATCATTGGAGAGCAGCAAAATGAGTTATGAGATATTTACAAAAGACTAAGGATCATATGCTTACTTATCGGAGATCGAACCACCTCGAGATTGTGGGATATTCCAATTCGGATTTTGCTGGATGTCTGGATAGCAGGAGGTCTACATCAGGCTATGTCTTCATGATAGGCTGGAGGGGTTGTTTGCTGGAAAAGTGTCAAGCAGACACTGATAGCTTCCTCGACCATGGAGGCAGAATTCGTAGCTTGCTATGAGGCTTCTAATCAAGGGATATGACTCCGGAACTTTATCACTGGATTGCAAGTAGTCAATGGCATCGAGAAACCATTGAGAATCAATTGTGATAATAAGGCCGTTGAGTTGTATGCAAAGAACAACCGAAGTTTGTCTAAGTCAAAGCACATAGACATTAAATATTTGGTTGTGAAAGAAAGAGTTCAGAGCCTTCAAGTGTCAATAGAGCATATTAGTACAAACTACATGATTGCGGATCCGCTCACTAAGGCATTGCCTCCTAAAGTGTTTCATGAGCATGTGGTTCGTATGGGGGTCATCGGGATAGATGACATGTCACTCTAGTATGAGTGTGTTGTTTACCATGATGCTTTTGACATGATTTACATACTGTACAGACTAAAGTTTTATGAGACTTATAAATTTCATGCTTGATTAGATGCTCTGAAGTAAAGTTGTTGACTTTCCACTGCGGTTTTGCATAAAGATTGGAAAGTGTTAAGGGACTCTTTGAGTCATAAGATAGGACCAATTGGAAATAGACATGATTGAGATCACGTTATATGTAATTTTCATGCTACACATCCATACTTGATCTATGCCATTAATTTTGTTAATATTGTGACCATTGTTCGGTTTAGTTACAACTTATGTGACGAAAGCTGCTTTGATCCTATATTAGCACAATTGATGGATCAGATTGTTTTGGGATATTTCGAGGTTGAGATGACATAAAGTATGTGCGCACTAAGGTTTCAGCTATGTATAATTTTTCGAAAACATATGTGGACCAAGTGGGAGATTGTTGGATTTTTCTCCTATTTGGTGGTCTCACATATTTAATTCATTGTACATGGTCCGTTATCTCAGTAGACAAGCCCAATTGTGTGATCTATTATGAAATAAATTCAGTGGGCTTATAGAAATATTATATATTGAGTATGGGCCTTTTATATGTAGAAGCCCAGTCACACTCTAATTATGTTTGATGGGGCCATAATTAGAGTGTGATAATTAGATACATTAGGGCATGGTCCCTAAGCTAGATATAACGACGTTTTTCTCTTCTGCCCCATTTAAGAGAGAGAATACAGAAAAATATACGCCATGTTTTCTTGGCTTAGAAGATCACCAACCCTAGCTCCATTTTCTTCCGCATCTGCAATGGACCAAGGTTAGTGATCTTGATTAAAAACATTATTTGTTTATTTACTATGGATCCTATGCTTAAACGATTCGAAGAAATCGTATTTTTCCACATGATGGATTATTATGTTTCAATCCATATTAGATAAAATTTTCAACAAACAGGTCTTTTCGAACCTTTAGAACCTCATCACAACCAAGTCCAATTTCTGAAATTCTTTAGCTACATCAAAGTTTTTGGATATAAAGTTTGGAACCAAAGGAAGTAATCTTTCAAAATATTTGTGAGAAGCAGTCACCTAGCAATCACCACATTCGTGTTAGCATTGCTCCCGTTTTTGGCAGATTTCATGAGCCTAACAAGAGCTTTGAGCATGTTCCCCATTACATTCCCACATGTATCCTGAATTAAGAAGAACGAGCTTACTTCCCTTCAAAAGAATTGTCTTTTCTTTTTTTCTTTTTTTTTTCTTGATGGTTTAAAGTCCAGGTTGGGAGGCCAGATATAGGCTTCCCCAACTAACGGAACATAGCTACTACGGAATGGCGACATTGGCACTGGCTTAGCATTGTGTTTTTCAGTTTTTCAATTGCATGTCTATGATGCAGTACGACTGATTATTGTAGATTCCCGCACTCATCACATTTTTGCAAATGTATTATTTCCTTCTTCTCTATTTGTGAATGAGAGCTACATGTGCATATCCCTCCATTGTTTTATCTGCATTGAAGCATCTGAAAATGCAAGTTAATGCTCAGTTTTTCTTTTAAAAACTGCAAGATTTACTTTAGTTTAATTATTGACTCTCCGTAAGTTTCAGGACATGTTTTTTCTTAGTTTGGTTGAAGAATATATTATTTTATATCACGATCACCAAGGTTTTATTTAATTATTCCATTTAATTCTTTAAGTTCTATTGTTGTTCTCATGCTAAGAGGGCTAAATCTAGAAATATTACTACAAATATTGCTCCTCCTAACACCCGGAGTAAAGTTAGGTCCGGAAATTCATCAAAAAAATTTTTATGATCAATATTCTGATGTGGAATTCACGGGGTTTGAGCGATCCCGCCAAAGTTCGTTACATCAGAAATTTGAAAAAGAAATTTAAGTTGCAGATTTTGGTGATCCTTGAACCAAAAATTAAATCTCAGAGTGATTATATGTCCCGTCGTTTGGGATTCTCAGGGGTTCTCACGAACCCTTCCAATCATATTTGGTGCTTTTACCAAGACAACATTTCGGTGCAGCTGTTAATTAATGAGGATTAGCTTATGCACATTAAGGTGAGTTCACAGTCACTTCCGAAACCAATTTTGTGTTCGTTCGTATATGGAAGGCACACTAGGGGGGACAGAAGGGAGCTTTGGGACTTGATGCGATCAATTGCTACCCCAGACCCGTGGCTTATCGGGGGGGATTTCAATATCATCCGGTCTATTGATGAGAAAAAGGAGGGGCATCACCGAAACTTGGGGCCATGGAAGATTTCAACGACTGTATTGATGGGTGTGGGCTAATTGACCCCGGGTTTGTCGGGGAAAAGTTTACTTGGACTAATCGTCGTATGTGGGAGAGATTAGACCGGGTTCTAATCTCTTCAGGTTGGTTGGATTTGTTCCCGGACTTCAAGCCCTTCCATCTTATCAGGCATGCTTCCGATCATGTGGCATTATTAATAAAGCCCACATTGTCAGATACTAAGTCTCCTTCGGCCTTCAGATTTCAGAATATGTGGGTTCGTCATCCTGGCTTTATGGACTTGGTGGCTGAAAATTGGAGGGCACCGACACCTTTACATGGCATGCAGAAGTTACATACGAAGTTGTATCGCCTTAAAAATCGTCTTAAAAACTGGAATTGGGAATGCTTTGGGAATGTCTTTGATAATGTTGCTAAGGCTGAGCGTGTGTTGGTCACTGCAAAGAAGTTATTTGATGAAATGCCTAGTTCAAGTAACCTTATTGCTATGAACAAAGCTACGGCAGACTTGAATCGGGCATTGGCAATTGAGGAGGATTTTTGGAAGCAAAAATCAGCCGTTAAATGGATTGTGGACGGCGAGAGGAATACACATTTTTTTCACAATCTGGTCAAGAAAAAGAGACAAAAGAATCATATTCATCGCATCATTGATGGAGATAGAATGCTTGAAAGGCAGGAGGATATCAGAAGTTCAGCGGCATCGTTCTTTCAAAACCTACTCACAGCAGACGAAGGGGTTTCGCTTAGGGGCACATTTGATCATGTTCCTTGTCTTCTAACTCCAGAAATTTCTGAACATCTCTGCATGCCGCCGTCCAGGGAAGATATTCGGGCCGCAGTGTTTGGGATCAATCCGGAATCTGCAGCAGGCCCGGACGGATTCTCCTCTTTTTTCTATCAAACCTGCTGGGATACTGTTCAGTCAGATGTGTATGAGGCAGTGGATGAATTCTTCTCTGGAACACCTATGCCATGTGCATTCACATGCACAACTTTAGTGCCCTTACCAAAGACTGAAGAGGCGACAACATGGACACAATTCCGTCATATCAGTCTATGCAATGTTACGAATAAAATCATGACTAAATTGCTCTATATGCGTCTTGCCAAGGTTCTCCCCTTGATTATTTCCCCGGCACAGTCTGGTTTTATTGAAGGGCGGGCGATATCGGATAATATTTTATTGGCACAGGAGCTGGTTCACTCTCTCAATGAAAAAGTTCACGGTGGTCGACTTATTGCCAAACTGGACATGGCCAAGGCATATGATCGGGTTCATTGGCCATTCTTGCTCAAAATGCTGGAAAAACTTGGCTTCAATGCTAAATGGTGTTTGTTGATTCGTAACTGTATCACAAACTGTTGGTTTTCTGTCTTGATTAACGGAGTTAATGCCGGGTTCTTTCATTCCTCTCGTGGACTTCGACAAGGCGATCCCATATCCCCCGCGCTATTTATTTTAGCTGCAGAATGGTTAGCTCATGGATTAGATGAATTAGTTCACCGTTATCCTTCAATGCAATATATTCATAACTCAGAAGTGGTGGTCTCACACCTCGCATATGCCGATGACATTATTATCTTTACAAGGGCAGGAGTCTCGGGAATTAAGAAACTGATGAGCTTCTTAAAAAATTATGAGCTGGTGTCTGGGCAGAAAATCAATATTGCTAAGAGTGCCTTTGTGGTGTCCAAGAGCTGTGTGATTGATCGGGTACGAAGAATCAAACGGATTACCGGCTTCTCACAAGCGGAACTTCCTTTACGTTACCTTGGAGCCCCCCTTTATGTTGGTCACAAGCGTTCTCTTCTCTATGCTCCCATTGTTGAGCAAATGACAGCTAAGTTACTTTCATGGGAAAATCGACACTTAACTCTTGGTGGACGTCTACTGCTGATCAAGAGTGTACTGCTGTCATTTCCCCTCTATTTTATGCAGGTATTAGAGCCTCCTAAACAAACTCTTATCAAGATCTCACGGCTCCTAAACCGCTTTTTTTGGGGGTCGTACGGAGGACAACGTAAGCTGCATTGGGCAAGCCTGGAATGCCTTGTGCAAACCCTACGGTGAAGGCGGGCTTGGTGTCCGTGAGTTGGATGATATGGTTTACAATTTTTCTGGCAAACTTTGGTGGAAGTTCCGGTTACAAAAGTCTCTCTGGGCCAGGTTTCTAAAGGGACGATATGTCAGGGGTTCTCATCCCATGGAAATTAGCATCAAACCACACGACTCTCCAACTTGGAAACGAATATGCAGGATGAGACATTTAGTCGAACCTAATATTGCGTGGCAACTGGGGAGTGGGGAGGCATTTTTTTGGCAGGATCAATGGTTGCTTGATGGCGCTCTCAAGAATCAGATTGAGCAACATAGCTATGGCGGGGCACGGGTTTCTCAATTTTGGCATGCACAGGATTGAGACGTTGACAAGTTGGATGCTATATTGCCCATGAGAATGGTGGAGAAAGTTGTTTACATCCCTATTGATACTGGGGGTAAAGACAAGATGATTTGGAAGCTTGATTCGAAGGGGCTCTTCACTACAAAATCTATGTGGGAGATGATTCGAGAAAAATCTCAAACCTCGGATCTCTTTTCACACATCTGGTCTTCCTATATCACTCCCAATATTTCAATCTTTATATGGCGTCTTATTAAAGGCTGGGTTCCTGTTGAGGAGAGAATGAGGCGAAAAGGATTTCACTTAGCTTCTAAGTGTCAGTGTTGCTGTCAAGAGGATACGATGGCGCATGTGTTCCTCCGGAGCTTGAAAGCTCAGCTGGTTTGACAATTCTTTTCTAATATCTTTCATATTGCCTTGGTTGATTCTGATGAGATTGTTTTGGTGCTTAATTTCTAGAGAAACTCAAGACAAATTCGTGGGGGTTTGAGTGCGAGACTTGTTGTTCCTATTCTCATTCTTTGGTACTTATGGGAGGCTCGGAACAATGCGAAATATAGGGGCAAAAGGGTTATCGCTAGTCAGATTGTGTTCAGGATTTGGAGACATATTCGACTCCTTATGGAATCAGGTGTCCTGAAATCGCACCTATGGCAAGGCGATGATCAGGTGGCAGAGTTGTTCCAAATACAGCAGCGGCCACAGCGTACTGAGGTCCGCATGGTGAGATGGATCAAACCTGAGATTTCTTGGATTAAAATTAGCACAGATGGAGCCTATCGGAAGGGAGCTGCTACCGCTGGGGCAGGTGGAATTGCGAGAACACACTTGGGCACTCCACTGTTCGCCTTTTACTCGTACCTTGGGGATTGTAAAAATACATACGCTGAATTATTTGCAGCATATGAAGGACTGAGGCTTGCACAGGCACGCGGGTATAACCGGATTTGGCTAGAGTTGGATGCGCAAGTAGTTCAGGGGCTCATTGTTACGGATCAAGGGACATCTTGGGATTTACTACATCTTGTGTGCAAAATTCGCTCTTTAAGGCGACAAATGGAGGTGAAAGTTACGCACATTTTTCGTGAAGGCAATCAAGTTGCGGATTATCTTGCTAACATGGCATGTGATTACCTTGCATCTAGAGTGATTGAACCGCCACAATTCCAAGGCAAACTTCGTGGATTAGTGAGAATGGATATGATTGGTCTTCCGTATTTTAGACACAAACTTAGGCCTTGATTTCGTTTTGTCTTCGTGTTGTTGCTTTTGGCTTTACTTGTATTTTTCTTCCTTTGTAATGCTCTCTTTTGATTATTATTAATAGGGGGGGGTCCCTTCGAAAACCCCCCGGCGGGCTCGTGCCGGTTTTTCCAAAAAAAAAAAAAAAATGTCTTTGGGAACAAATTTTTTGCACAAGTAAGCCTCTTTCTATGATAGGCTTATTTGAAGATTAGTTAGCTAGCAAAACACAAAACCGAAAAAAAAAAAATACCCATTAAAGGACCTAGACAATTTCCTTTGGGCTCTTCAACTTCTTGATTATTTTCGGCAAAATAAGTAAAATGTTATATAATTTTTCGCAATAAAGCCAACATATGAAGGGTTGGATACTATAATATTGTACAAATTTGCACTAACAAGTGTGCAGTTTTTGTAAACTAGCACAAAATTAGAACAAATTGCCCTAAATGTTCAATGCAAGTGCAGAACACTGTTTTTACTCTTAACTAAAAATAATTCTTAAATTATTGCTCTCGCAAAAGTAGTTTCCATATTATTACTTATATTTTCACATACATTGCCATGTAGGAAAACTTTACTAGTTGGAAATGTTTTTGTTTCTTTTCTACTACTTTATGGTTCATATATAAGGATTTACTAGTTGTAATTTCCTATATCTTTTCCCTTGCCGTTTATACTAATTTAATAGAATTTCATATGTTTTTTCTTCTAACCATTCTATAAGCAAGTAGCATATCATTTTTTAGTTGTACTTATTTTTTTCACCATTAATATACACTTTGAACAATAGTGAAATAAGAACTATCATGCACGGACACGCCTAAAAATGATCCCGTGCAGTGTCGGGCACGGACACGGCCCCGACACGTGTCCGACACGGCAAAAACGTGTCCGAAAATTAAAAAAAAAAGAAAAAAATCCGACACGGTGTCGGACACGGCTAGGACACGGATGGTGCTTTTTTGATATATTACAAAGTTTAAATGAAGTCCTTTTTAAAATTTTAAAAAATTTAGTGGAAACACTGAAAATAACAAATAATTTTTTTAATCTTTAAATCTCATAACCCAATTAAGAGGTGTTTTGTTTTAATGATGAATATTATTATTTATCTTTCACATATTTTAATTTAATAAATTATAAATAGATAATATAATATAAAATATTTTTTAATAACCTTGTCAGAGCCGTATCGTGTCCTAAAATTTTGAGATTTTTCGTGTCGCCGTGTCCGTGTCGTGTCGTGTCCGTGTCCGTGCATCATAGGTCACTACTAAATCTGTGAAGTCCTTGTCGTGATAAAACACAAATTTTCTTCTTTGATGTGTAAGAATTATGATTAACGGCGAATTATACACTAACCACCCCTAAGATTAAACTAATTTACGAACAATCCCCTATTGTTTCAAAAATTATTAAAACCCCCTTGAAGTTATACCTATATTACAACTAGAACCTAGTCTTAGGTTGACCTATCTCCCTTTTTAAAAATATTACACGAACCACTCCTGAGGTTAGTCTAATTTACGAGAAACCCCCTATAGTTTTAAAAATTATCAAAACCCCCCTAAAGTTATATCTATGTTACAACGAGTACCTACCTAGTGGTTGACTTATTTCAAGGCGGGAGTGTAAAGTTGATGGGTATGCCCCTAAGGTGGATTTTGTTATATATTCTCAAAGCAAGAAGTTAAGAACCAATAATTTTTTTTTTTGTTTATATCATAAATTTAATATGACATGATAGCATAAGATTCTCAATTGCTTTGCAAAATTTTTGAAGTTCAAACTGCATGAATCTAGTTAATATTGTGTAAAGCACATTTAGAAGAACATTGGAACTGGAAGTATAATGCATGCATTCTGTAAAGAAAACAAGTGGAACACCACGTCAAAGGTATATATCGATTTAGTGATGATTGTTTGTTGGTTTTAGTCTTGATGAAAGATAAGATTTTTAAGTTTATCAATGAATGGCATGCCAAGTGCCAACATAAAACAGCACCTATTTATACTTGATGTTTTCTAGAAATCGATGACAATTATCAATGAGCAGTCCTCGAGAAGTAATAGTGGTCCTCTTGAAACAAAGGGATAAACGCACGTCAATTAGCTGAATGTTAATAAATGATCTTACCAAGCCAATTTAATGAGGAGGTATTTACAGGGAGAAGAGCCTTGCCAACATGGCGGGTTCTAGTTCATTCGTCTAACATCGAGATCAAAGTAGATCAATGGATATTCCTTGGATCTCCTGTCCGAGATATCATGGGAAAGACATGATAAGCCATTCTTGGCATTCATGGGATGGAATCTTGCGTTAATGCATATCTCATACACTAAATGCAAGGAATATCCTCCATGATTTTTAGTTAATGTTCTTGCTGATGACAGGACCTTTGCCGGTTGTGATGGACTAATAAAAAACAGTGAAATAGCCACGGATTTTTAGCCACGGACAAAATCAATTACCAACAGCTACGGACCTAACCACGGATTTTGAATCAATACGAAAACACCTAGCCACGGATTTTTCCGTAGCTGAATGCGGAAAAATCCGTGGCCATTTTATTTTATTTTTAAAAGTATAAATTTTTTTATCCACGGATAAAACCGTGGCTAGAAAATATTAATTTTTTTTATTTAAAATGTATATTTTAGCCACGGTTTTATCCGTGGCTAAATTTAAAAACTTTTTTTCCATTTTCGCCACGGATAAAACCGTGACTAGGAAATATGTAATTCTTTTTTTTAAAAAAATATATATATTAGCTACGATTTTATTCGTGGCTAAATTCACTACTAGAAAACAGGGATTTGGCCACGGAAAAATTCTGTGGCCAAATTGGGAGTTGCCAAACGGGGTCACAGACACTGGCCACGGATTTTCTAGCAACGGATTTTTTCGAAGTTGGCCACGGATTTAACCGTGGCCAATTTATTTTAATTTTTTAAACAAAATTTAGCTTAGCCACGAATTAATTTGTGGCCAAAAATAAATATTTTTTTAAAAAAATAAAACTAGCCATGGATTTATCCGTGGCAAAAAATAAACATGTTTTGAACAAAAATAAATCTAGCCATGGAAAAATCCGTGGCCACAATTAATTTTATTAAAAAATAAATATATTTAGCCATGGTTAAATTCGTGGCCAGAAATAAATAATTTTAAAAATTGATAAATATGGCCACGAATTTTTCCGTGGCCAAATATATTTATATTAAAAAATAAATAAATTTAGCGACGGATAAATCCGTGGCCAAAAATAAATATTTTTTTAAAATGATAAATATGGCCACGGGTTTTCCATGGCCAAAAATACTTTTTTTAAAAAAAAATAATAAATATACCCACGGATTAATCCGTGACCAAAAATAAATAAATTTAAAAAATATAAATCCGTGGCCAAATATATATATATATATATATATATTTTTAAAAAATAATAAATATAGCCACGGATTTAAATATTTAAAAAAAATGGCGACGGATAAATCAGTCGCTAATTTTACAATTTTTTGTTATACTTAATTTCATTTTAATACATCTCAAAACTTGCAATTTTTCTTTCAAAAATCAACATACCAACAAGCATATATACCAACAAACTATATATCAACTATCATACTAATAATCCATATGGCATATAATATTGTTCTACTAGTTTAATACAACAATTCATACAAAATAATTCATACAGAACAATTCATACAACAAAACTTATATAAAAGTATTCAAAAGTCAAATGTAGGAACATCATCGTCTCCATCATCCTCCTCATCATTATCATCGTCGTCGTCGTCATCGTCGCCTTCATTTTCATCCTGAGCAACAGGAGCAGATGAAGTAGAGCCCTTCTTAAGCCGCAAAGCTAATGGACGCTTGAGTTTTTTGAGGTTGGCCGCCATTAGGGACACAATCTTTTGAAGGCTGGAGATTGCTCGACTATGCTTTTCTTCCATCTCGGCCATCTTTTGACTATGTTTCTCCTCTAAATCATTCATTTTTTGAGTGAGCTCCGCTGTCTTGGAGTCAACCCAAGTATTCAAGTCCGTCCATGAGCCAGAAGACTCAACACTCACGGTAGAGGGTCCACCGACAACCCATACCACTGACCCTTCTTTGGGCTGCCGACTGCCTGCTTCCAAATCTAAAACGTAAAAAGACAACAATTAGAGTTTTATCTTGTATATATTTTTTAATAAAGTATATATATATATATATATTTTTTTTGACAAGTATATATATATATATATATATATATCTAACAAAGTACTCTTTTTAATGTTACCTCCAACTTATCGGGCAGCTGAATAGGTCCTCCTTATGCATTCTCGGCGGCTCAGGAACAAGCTTCATCATAATTAGTTCTGAAGCTCTCCTGAAAAAAAAAACATACATAATTGTTATAAGAGCGTTTTTGGCAATAATATATGAAGCTACATAAATATAGAAAACTACCAAAGTAGTCTTTACTCGCTCATCCACATAATCCTCGGTTCCATCCTCGTCTCTCGAATAATGGAGAGCCTCAAATGTTTCGTCAACAGAAGACTGATTTCCATTTTTGTCTGTCTGCAATAAACATGAAGTAAAAGCTTTTTAAAATATAGAATTAAGGACAGTAATGAAATAAAATCGTAAAAATCAACACTACTTCGAAAAATTAAATAAAATACAAGGAAAAAGTAATTACTTACCAAATGATCTTACCACCTGAGATGAGATTTGGATCCTCCCTTATGGCCAGGGAATCCCTTTCCGTCACAAGTCGATGCTCGATTTGCCCTATTCTGGTGCTTATCCTCTGGAACTCTGGGGTGCCCCATATTACACGTAAAGCATTCCCAGATTCCTCACCTATCCAACCAGGTCTGCGGTTATCCCTACGAGCTTTAGCCAGTCTCTTTTTCAAGGTCTCCGAATCTTTATGCTCGAAATTCTTCTAAATTCGGCTCGAATGATCAGGTCGCCAAAAGAATTTTCTCTACAAAAAATAAATCCAGGAAAGAAAAATCATATATGAACAAGTTTTAGTAATAATAAAATGTCAATTAAACTAAGTAAATACACATATCTTAAATTGGACAACCCACATCTCACGAGTTTCAAGCAGGACCTTTTTCCAAGTAGGCCATGGTTGCTCGAAACCATTCTCAAGTATCCGACCAATCTCTTTGATATATTTCTCCTCTAAGTCAAACCTATTGTACAAGTGAAAAACATATATTATACATTACAATACACATAAATATATACAATGCATATTTATTTATTGATAAGATAGCAAAGTTATATAAATCAATAGACTTACTTTTTTCCTCGTGGCATTATTAGAATTTGATGTCCACCGGTATCACTGTTTTGAGACATGTCAGTGGATCGGCGTTCATTCATCGGCGTCGATGGGGCGGACCCTATGGCAGGGGATGGAGAATCTGATCTCGAGTTACCTAAATTGATGTTCAGATTAGTCGGTGGAGGCATGTCGATTAGACCCTGAGTTCGACACTTTCTCTTTGCCTTTTTTCGATCTCCTGGCCATCTGTTTCAGAATTCTTAACAAATAACTGAATAAATTAATAAAATGCTAACAAATTGCACAACAATTGATCACGCATCAATTATGAATAATTACAAAATAACAATTCACAAGCATCGACTATATAATAACATTTCACAGAAGAATTCATAACAATAAATCGAAACCATCAACTACATCAACCATTAAAATATAAATCCTATTCATCATCTTCATTCTGATCATCTTTATCTTCATTTTCATCATCATCATCATCGTCATATTCAATTGCATCATCCCCTTCGTTGTCGTTATCATCAAGTTCCTCATCAAATTCATCCTCTTCGTCATCGTTATACTCGTTCGCTTCCTCTTGTATCTCATCATCTTCAAGTTCATTATGAAATGCATTATTGTCAAAATTCACCTCTTCTAGTGGACCTTCAGCATCTACTAAAAGACCCATAGGTTCATTATCGAGTACAGAATTCGCAACGGGTGAAGATTCTTGCAACAAATCATCAGTAACAATTTGTTGATTGGCTACTCTACTTCGTGGTCTGATTTTAATTACAAAACGCCAATTCAATTTATCCCTCCTTGTGTCTGGATACGGTACATAATATATTTGAGATGCATTGTGCAATAATGAACGAATCGTCTTTTGGATATCTCTCATTAACTTTGATCTCTACAATGCCATATTGCGGGTGTATCTTCATACCCTCCTTAGAAACGGAGTCAAACCAATGAAATTTGAATAAGACAACCTTCTTTTCAGGTACACCGGAATATTCTAACTGAATAACTTCTTTAAGTATGCTATAGAAATTTGTAGCCCCATCACCCTGAACACAAACACCAGCATTGTAAGTATTCATACATTCTGTGTTCTCGTCTATATGAAAGGAATATCCTTTCACAGTGTACCTTTGCCATGTCTTAACCTTACGATTTGGTCCCCAAGCTAAATCACGTAAATTTTGATTTGCGATGTTATTTGTGGGATCATGAACCTACACAAATAATTACACTGTCATAATATTTATAACAGACTAGTATATATATATTTTTTATTTTAATTAAAATAATACTTATATATTGTTCAAACCATTCTACAAAATTTGCCTCGACCGACTCCTCAACTTATTGGTCGGTTAAATTTGGCCAATGGTACCGAAATGACAACCTATACATTCTATATATTGAAATAGATATTTTAGGAGTTAGAATTTAATAAAAGTATTAAAAAGTTAATATTAGTCTTTAAATACTGTCTCGATTATAGGCACGACCTCATCGCAATTAATAAGAATGTATAATGCGGACTTTCTCAACTCAACATCACTCAAAAATCGCTCCTCGCATTTACCACCGGGCTTACCAGCTTAATTGTAGACAGACATTGTGTAGGGTATCTCTTCAGCACTTCCATCATTCTCATTACGCCTAACTCTTGTACTATTCGCTTGAATGTAGCTTTCAAAATAATACGATGTAAAGTATGATGAATCTTGATTTAAGTACGCCTCACATATTGAGCCCTCCACCCTTGCTCGATTCTTCACCATACCTTTCAAGTCATGTAGGAACCTATAATTGTATTTTGTACGACAAAGTTACTAATTCGTTTGGGATCTCAAAAAAGAAAAATAGAGGATGGCAAATCTTTAAAAAAATATTTACCTCTCAAATGGATACATCCACCTATATTGAATAGGTCTACACATCGCTGCTTCAAAAGACAAGTGTATCGGCAAGTGTTCCATGGAATCAAAAAATGCTGGAGGAAAAATGCGTTCCAATATACATAAAATCGAAGGGATATTCCTATCTAATTGCGAAAAAATTTCCTTGCGAAGTTCTGTGCAACACAAATCTCTAAAAAACTGACTTATTTCAGTTAAAGGCTTCCAAACATTTTGTGGGAGTGCGCTAAATGCTAATGGGAGTAAACGTTGCATGAACCTATGACAATCATGACTCTTCATACCGTACAACTTGAGTCTTGATTGATCAGTAACAGCTCCCAAATTCGATGCATAACCATCAGGCATCTTCAAAGCTTGAACAAATGTGCATAAATCGCATTTTTTTTCGGTCGTCAAAGTGTAACTAGCTTTTGGTTTTAGCACCTTACCATTGGCCATCATTTGTAAATGCAACTCAGGCTGCCTGCAATACTCAACTAAATCCAATCTTACCTTCTCATTATCCTTTGTCTTGTCTTTAATATCCATGACAGTGTTGAGTATATTATCGAAATTTTTTTTTCGATGTGCATGACATCCAAATTATAGCGAACCACATTATCTTTCCAATACGGTAACTCCCAAAAATTCTTTGTTTGGCCCAATTATGATGTATGCCATATCCTTGCAATTTTGGATGCTTGATTAGCATATCGTAACTTTCGGCATTCCATGCACTTTTTCCCACGTCTGATCGTGTGTTATTTCTGACGGAGGTTTTGATTGTTCACGGCATCCTTTGAAAAATGCATCTTTGTTTTGTCTAAATGGGTGAATCTCAGGCAAAAACTGACGATGACAATCGAACCAAGAAATCTTCCACCATTTTTCAGTCTGAATGCCTTTGATTGCCGCATACATATAGGACAACCCAATCAACCCAATGTCATCCATCCCGACAACATCCCATATGTGACAAAGTCATTGAATAGTCCACATGAAGACGGCTCGTAACTGAAAATTCTGCCTTTTGAAAATGTCATACGTTTCAACTCCTTCTAACCACAGAATTTTCAGCTTGTCAATTAGAGGCTATAAGTACACATCAATCCTTTCTTTTGGGTTACATGGCCCCGGAATCAAGCATGTCAAAAACATATACAGTGTAGTCATACACAATTCTGGCGACAAGTTGTATGGAGTAACAATCACAGGCCAACACGAGTATTGCTTCGACGAAGTATTATTAAATGGATTAAATCCATTGGTACAAAATCCAAGCCTAATATTTCGTGGCTCAGCAGCAAATTCAAAATACTTTTCATTGAAAAGTTTCCATACTAGACTATTAGATGGATGACAAATAACACCGGGCTCTCCTCTATGCTCATGATGCCACCTCATTTGATTAGCTGATTTTGAAAAAGCATACAACCTTTTCAATCTTGGAATAAGAGGCATGTGGTGCATCCTTCTGTAAGGAACACGATTCCTACTACCACTTTTAGATGGTTTAAATCTTGGATGACTACAAAACTTGCATTCCTCTAGACATGACTCTTCACTGTAATACGACATACACCCCTTAATGCAACAATCAATCTTCACCGATGTTAAACCTAACTTCTTAACTATTTTTTTTGCTTCATAATAGTTGTTAGGAACATGATTATACGACGGATTTGACGACTTCACAACTTCTGTCGTTCGATCAAGACAACTCTGAGATAAATTGTAGTCATATTTTAATGACATCATTGAAAGAGTCATTGATAACTCATTCTGATTGTCACAACCTGACCACAATGGTCGATGTGCAGCCTCTAATATATCATAAAACTGTTGAGCTTGCATATTAGGATATTGATCATTGTTTTGCTCAATCTCGGTATCGTGACCCTCTTCGACATTCAAATCAGGATAATAATGCATACCATGGTGTGATGCATTCACACCCATAGCATCACATATCAGATTCTCGTAATTATTGAGTCTATACGAAAAATTAGCCTGATTTGAAGAACTAGTACTACTGAACTCCACGTTTTTTAGTTTCTAGAGCTGACTCACCATGTGAAGTCCAATACCAATACTCAGGGTGAAACCCAAGTTTCATCAAATCGCAACGTACATTACTGAGATCCTTATATTTCCTATTAGTACACTTTGAACACGGACACCTAATAAGGCCTTTATCAGCTATACCACTACTAGAAAAAAGGCATTTAGCCACGGATTTGGCAAAAAATCCGTGGCCAAGGAGATTAGCCACGGATTGGCCACGGATTAGCCACGGAAAAAATCCGTGGCTAAAAGTGGCGTGGCTAACCTTCGCCACGGCTTTTTAGCCACGGCTGGGCTTAGCCACGGCCAAGCCGTGGCTAATAGCCACGGGCAAACCGTGGCCAAGTTTGGCCACTTTTTTCTAGAAATGGCCTAGCCGTGGCCACTGGAAAAAAAAAAAAAAGGTAATTACACCCAAACCCGCGCCCCAACCCGGACCTGAAACCCGCGCCCCAACCCAAGCTTTTTTTTTTGCGCTCAAGGAGATTCGAACACGGGACATCAATGTTATAAATGGAGCATGTAACCGTTGCGCCAAGGGAGTTCTTTGGTTATTGATTGATTTTTTTTATACTTAAACTATATTGTTACAATATTTTAAACTAAAATTATCTAATAAATTTCATTAGTTTTATCAATTTTTTTAATTTAATTTTTTTAATTTTTATAAATTATTAACCAATTATTTTTTTAAAAAAAATAAAGATATTTACCTTTGACTTTATCGTTCAATATTCAACTTTTTTTTTATGACAAATATTTAATAAACTAATATATCAAAACAAAAATTATAACAAAAGTCTATTTATATAATTTATATTTAGATAATAGCAACTTTAATTCGTGATAATTTGTCAATATCCGTGGCTAATTGTTTTTTTTCATTTTTTTTTTTGCACCACAGATAAATTTATATATATATATATATATATATATTGATACATATGTAAATTTATATTGATACATATATTTATATATCCAAGTATATATGTACCAATATATATATATATATTTGTGACTAATCCATGGCTATATTTATATATATATATATATATATCATGTATATATACATATGTTCAAGTATATATATATCAATATATGTGTATATATATATTTTCCAAGTATATATATCATATATACATATATCAATATACGTATATATCAATGTGTATCTCATATATATTAATATATTATATGTACATTCTAATCCTCTATATATAGTCTATATGATATAAGTATATATCTATATAGAACATATCTAATATATGTTATAAATGTAGTGTATGTATATATAGATCCAATATATATATATATATATATCTAATCATATGTACTATATATGATCAATCATCTATATGAAATAAACATATATTAGTGTATTATATATCTAATATATGTTATATATGTACTTATACATCTAATATATATACAGCTAATTATATATAAATACACATATATAAGTATATCTAATCTTATACGTATGTAATATATCGAATCATTTATTATATATATCAATATATATAATATAATATATATATATATATATATATATTACTTAAGTATAGCAAAAATTAATTATTAAACAAAAAGTTAAAGTGGTGTAGTGGTTTAATGCTCTAACTTTAACTAACAGGTCAAGAGTTCAAATCATATTTGTTGCAAAAAAAAAAATAAAAATTTTTAGCCACGGTTAGGCCGTGGCTAAACCGTGGCCCTTAGCCACGGCCAGACCGTGGCTAAATTAGCCACGGTCTGGCCGTGGCTAAGGGCCACGGAGACCGTGGCTGGCTTAGCCACGGTCAGGCCGTGGCTAGACCGTGGCTAAGGGCCACGGCTTAGCCACGGTCTGGCCGTGGCCAAATTAGCCACGGCTAGGCCGTGGCCAAGCCGTGGCTAACCATTGGCGGCAAAACTGGCGCCAAATTCAGCCACGACATTTAGCCACGGCTTGGCCGTGGCTAAATCAGCCACGGGTAATCCGTGGCCAATCCGTGGCTAAAGCTCAAAAATTTTTTTCGCCGAAAACCGTTGCTAATCCGTGGCTAATAGCCACGGATTAGCCACGGATTTTTCCCGTGGCTAAAATCCGTGGCTATTTGCTCTTTTTCTAGTAGTGTACACTGCAGTTGTGTAGTTGCGAATTGAATAAACTGATTAAGACTATTCATAAATTGTTTGGTGTAATTTTTTCTGTCAACAGTTAACCTATTATACATCCAACCTCGAATTTCCCATATATCCATATTCTGTAAACATAAAACGAAGGTAAGTTAACATCACTGCTAGACTTCACATCTAGATAGATTAAGTTTGTCACTTAATATATGTTCAACATGCTTCATTAATGGCATAATACATAAACACTTATCTCTTATTAAATTATTTCAAACATTGTTCAACATTCTTTCTATCAAACATATTTCACCTAATTTTAACCCCACATCAACAACAAAATAAACCCTAACATAAATTATTCATAATAATCCATAATCCAAACAAATATGTTCATAACAATTCATAATTCAATCAAACGTGTTCAAAATAATCCATAATCCAAATTTATTCATAATAATCCATAATCCAAACAAACTTGTGCATAACAATTCATAATCCAAATGAATTTGTTTATAACAATACATAATCCAAATATGTTCATAAACAATGGCTAATCCAAACAAACTAGTTTATATATAACAATTCATAATCTAAACTTGTTCGAAATAGATTTAACCTCAGCAAAAATCATAATAATTCATACCTTGTTTAAACTTCACCTCCACAAATTACGTATATAATATAAACCTACAAAAAATGCCAAATACACTAAAACAACAAACAAAATTAAAATTAAAACTCAATGAATAAAATAAAAATTAAAAGCTAAAAATAACAATAACATGTGTGTGTGGCGAGTCTTTGGGATGGGTGGGTGGTGGGCTGCTGCTGGGGTGGGGAGAGGGGCTGCTGGGGGTGGGGTTGGGGGTAGGGCTACGGGGATGGGGGGGAGGTCAAACGTCGATAGGAGAAGGGGGGGTGGCTGCGGCGTCGACGGCCAATGGGGTAGGGAAGGGGTTAGGGTTACCTTTGGTGTGGGAAGAGAGAAGACAGATTTGAAAATAGCTAAGTGTTGTTTATATACAAACACTTAGCTACGGATTTTTTGCCCGTAGCCACGAAAAAATCCATGGCTAAACGAATCATTTAAAAAAAAAAATTGACTTAGCCACGGATAAATCTGTGGCCAATGGTCAAAATTTTAAGTTGACTTTTAACGAATCGTACATTTTCGTTAATTAGGTTATATAGAGCCATACGATTGGAGTAATACATCTTCAAAACTAATCAATCTGCTTGAAAGTCTATTTTTTTGATAATTCCTATATAAAATAATTAACCTTACCATACATTGACACCGGACTTTGAAGTCATTCGTATATATATCATTGAAAGAGAAAAACGTATTCTCGATAAGCAAACCGTAATTTTCAACGCATAAGATGGGAAAATATAAAAATCGCAATGAAAATAATGTGATTTTGAAATGGCTCAAACCTTTTTGTGCCCCGTAATGTCGAATCGGGCTATATAAATGAGCCATTTAAAATTAAAAAAAATTAAAAAATTTGGCTTAGCAATAGAAACATCCGTGGTGAAGCCCTCCGATTTTAAAAAAAATTAAATTTCTTCCCCTGGCCACATATAAATCTGTGGCCAAGACCAATTTTTTTTTTTTTATATCTTCAAAATAATTCAATCTATTTGAAAGTTCATTTTTTTGATAATTCTTGTATAAGTTAATTGACCATACCATATATTGACACCGAACTCCGAAGTCATTCGTATATATAACTGAAAGAGAAAAACGTATTCTCGCTAAGCAAACTGTAATTTTTAACGCATAATATGAGAAATATAATAATCGTGATCAAAATAATATAATTTTGAAATTGCTCAAACCTTTTTGTTTGTCGTAATATCGGATCGAGCGATTTAATTGAGCCATTTAAAATTAAAATAAATTAAAAAATTGACTTAGCCATAAAAAAATCTGTGGCGAAGCCCTCCGATTTAAAAAAAATTAAATTTCCTCCCCCGGCCACGGATAAATCCGTGGAAAAGACTAATTTTTTTTAAAAAAAATTAAAATTATTTATTGCTCACGGATAAATTCATGGCCAACATAGCTTTTTTTTTTAAAAAAAAATTAAAGTTATTTATCGGCCACGGATTTATCCGTGGCCAATGGTCAAAATTTTAAGTCTACTTTTTACGAATAGTGCGTTTTTGTTAATTAGGTTAGACGGAGCCGTACGATTTGAATAATACATCTTCAAAACTAATCAATCTTCTTGAAACTCCAATTTTTTGATAATTCTTGTATAAGTTAATTGACCTTACCATACATTGACATCGGACTTCGAAGCCAAGACCAATTTTTTTAAAAAAAAAAATAAAATTATTTATTATATGTGGCCAACACAACTATTTTTTTAAAAAAAATTAAAGTTATTTATTGGCCACGGATAAATCCATGGCCAATGGTCAAAATTTTAAGTTGACTTTTTACGAATCGTGTGTTTTCGTTAATTAGGTTAGACGGAGCCGTACGATTGGATTAATACATCTTCAAAACTAATCAATCTGCTTGAAAGTCTATTTTTTTCATAATTCCTGTATAGGTTATAACCTTACCTTATATTGACACCGAACTTTGAAATTATTCGTATATATCACTTAAAAAGAAAAACGTATTCTGGCACAAATATAAGAATCGCGATGAAAATAATATGATGGGAAAATATAAGAATCGCAATGAAGATAATATGATTTGAAATGCCTCAAACCTTTTGTGCGTCATAATGTCGGATTGGGCGATTTAAGTGAACCATTTAAAATTAAAAAAAATTAAAAAATTGGCTCAGGCAAGGAAAAATCGGTGGCGAAGCCTTCTGATTTAAAAAAAATTAAATTTCCTCCCCTGACCACGGATAAATCCATGGCGAAGACCAATTTTGTTTTTTTAAAAAATAAAATTATTTATTATCTGTGGCCAACACAGCTTTTTTTCAAAAAAAATTAAAGTTATTTATTGACCACGAATAAATCCGTGGCCAATAATCAAAATTTTAAGTTGA